>JAKVQX010000013.1:0-61064 GCA_030463015.1 Geotrichum citri-aurantii
TACTTAAGAGCGGCTTCACCTTCTTATTACTGCGACCCGAAGCCGAACTCTTACATATTTTGAAATATGACAGATCCATCTTATATATGAGAAATGAAAATAGCAGAAAAATGTCGAAGGGCTGAGGACCAAGTTTTTTTTTTACTAAATAATTCCTTTAGTATGGCCAATTGACTGGGCTAAAATATAACATTAGGACTAAAAAGAAGAAGCGCAAAAAAGGGAAAAAACGCAAGAGGTAGCGAGAGGAAGCAAGAGGAAGAAAAACGAGAGGAATGACGACGAGAGAAACAGGATTTCTGCACATCTACAAACGCACCGGGTTTTATGTATCTCGGGTTTCCCTTGACACATGGAGCAATTCATGGGGAATCCGGCGCCATCGAATGCTGAAACCACTTTTGCTCGTTGAGAGCGCTACTTTTAGAGTCTCTTAGAGACAAATGTTTTAGAATTAATGTCTTCTTTGTGTTTCTTTTGATATTATGTTTTTGTGTGTGTAATTTTTTTGAAGTAAGGACAATAAATTGATTTTCTATCTATATATGTCAGGACAATGAACTGGTTTTCTTTATATCTTCTTTGCATATCTTTTGCGACGATATTTATGTATAACATTTATGATGGAAGGATAATAAACTGATTTTCTATTTACATGACATGAAGCGTTTTGATGTAAGGACATTATAAGGATAATAAACTGAGTTTAACAAAAATTGATTTTCTATTTATTTAAGACATAGAGCAATTCATGGAAGATCCAGTTCCATTAAAAGCAAAATCCGGTAATTCGATATCAGAGATTGAAAATCAGTTAAATTTTTAACAAGTTGCTCTAATTGAGCAAACCATTCCTTTTTATTAATAGCAGTAGTGAAAACTTTCAGCTAGTGCTGTACTATCTCAAATTTTCCGTAGTGATGGTTTTGATAAATTCGTAAACATCAGGAATGATGTCAATGTTTTGGGATAAAAATTTCCGGACATTTTTGCTCTTCTCTTTGTGTCAGCATTATCATATTCAAATACTGCCATAAAAAGATTGGTTTTCTACTCACCGCAATTCTCAGTTTCTGTGCTTCTTGTTCTGAGAATGTCATGAAATACTTTGTGAGATCTTCGTCGTTGATTAAGTGATTATAAAAGGTATGGGCCCTTTTAATGATCGATTGGTCTATTCCACATAGTGCTGCACAACTAATTCATTATTAGCGCATGATCAGTTAAAAAGAAGCTCAACTCACTTAATTCCAAAGCTTGAGACTGCTTTTCCTTGCTGTAGTTTGTATAAATATGTTATTGAATCGGACCCAGTTTCTTGTGCTTTCTCGTCCAGTAATACTTCCATGTGATAAAGGTTCAAGCTAGAAGTGTCAACGATATCGTTTCGGAGCAACTCTTAATTAAAGTTAGAACTCTTCAAATATTCCAGAAACAGTTTTCATACCGTGGAAATGAGTTGATGCTAGAACTTTTGGGCAATTTTTTCCTAACGACTGGAAGTAGCTTATAATTGCGCCAAACAACGAAGCACCATCTAATTATGTTAGATCTAAATTAGGAAATTATACAATATCATTCGTGACATGCCTGAAACATCTGTTCCTTTGCCAAATTCATCCACCAATATTAAACTTGAAGGAGTCATCAGTCTAAATATGGATGACATTTGCTCTAAGTCAACGACAAACGAGCTTTGAGTCTGTCGGGGTATTAGCTTAGTTCAATGGATATTCAATGTAACATACTCTTGAAACAGACTCTCTATTTGATAAGCGAGCCAAAATTCTATCTGTAATGCCAATCTTTGCACTTTTTGCTGGAACAAAGCTGCCAATATGGGCCATGTACACAATAAGCGCTGCCTGTGTAAGATAAACTGTTTTGCCAGAATAATTTGCACCAGTTAGAAGAGTTATCGAGCTTTGGTCTTCTTTAAAGCTGGTATTGTTTGCAATAAAAGTATCGACCACTTGTTCGTAGATTGGATGAAGACCTTCAACAATTTCTAAAGATTGCATGGTTGTCATCTCTGGCTTTACATAGTTTCTTATTCTTGCTACCTCAGCAAAAGCCAAGTGACAGTCAATTTGAGCACAAAGATGCGAAGCAACCAGTAACTTAGAAGTATCTTTCAGAATTTCCTCCTGAAGACTTTGCAAGATCTCTATTTCGTAGTCACAAATAACTCCATAAATGTCACCAAACTGGTTATCCATCTCTCTCATTTCTTTGCTTTTGAAATATATATGGGTGTCAGTGGAAAAAATTGTTTCCCATTCACCTCCTTGAATCATCAGTTCTGTTTCGGCTTGATACGCACGCTCAAAAACAATGAGATACCCCAGCTGTGGAAAGTACATTACATTTATAGGTTGTGATAACTGAGGCAAAGCCTTTGAAATTCTAGCTGCGACATCGGAAAGAACTTCTTCAATTTTCTCATAAGAATCTTTCAATTTGTCGAGCTCTATGTCGATATTTCTTCGGACAACGATTCTGTCGCTAACCTTAGACTGATCAAAATCTATGATGCTGTTAATATTTAAAATGCTGTCATCAAGTTCTTTTTCAGTGTAAACTTCCTGAACATTCTTGTTCATCAAATTTGGAGTTGTGAAAACTTCTTTAAAAGATTCTTGGATTAGTTTAAACAAGTTAAAAAACGTCAGCAAGGCACTCCAGTCTTCTATCCTTGCTCTTCCAACGCTTATGTCATCCAGAACTCTTGGGATGTTTTTAAGACTGCGTAGAAGCTTGCGCAAATCTTTTAGAACATCCGCTAGTGCCGGTTCGACAAAAATTGATATTAATTCATGTCTTGTCCTCAAAACATCAATGTTAGTGGAAGGTTTTTTAAACCAGCTTTTCATCAGTTCTTGGCCTATAGGAGAGCATGTTTGGTTCAAGATGTCTGAAAACAGATATTAGCATGTTCTGATGTTTTTCCATATTTAAACATACCAAATAAGCACATAGTTTTAATCTGTTGGTTTTTTTTAGACGAGTGAAAATTAGGATGTGTGGAGTTGTCGAATATCTTGAGAGCATACATGCAGTCTTCGTTTATTATCATTGTGTCGTTACTGGTGAAACTCTATTAGATGCCAACTGAAATTGTGATTAATTGAACAGACTTACAATGAATCAACATCAAACGTAGAAATATATTGATCAAATCCATATCCCGTTTCAGTTTCTGAAAGTGATATGAGGGCTCCAACGCACTCAGCCTTTAAGATATTAGACAGTGACAAAATTTTTAACACTTTATTTAACTCACGCCAATTTCATTTCCATTTTCAAAAAGTGAACTAAAATATGGGTTTAGATCAATCTCAGAGAATGCTTCGTTTTGTCTGAGGTGTGTCCTAGACATTGCAATTTTTTGGTCGTACGATGGATGAAAGACTTTAGGATTTTTTTCAAGAATTGACTCGATTTTTGAGACGGCCTTAAATTTTGAAAAAACTTGAGAGGGTTTGAGAAGCACTTCGTAACCAGTTGCATCGTCTTGGTCGCGAACAATTTTTTCCATATCAAGAGGAATGTTGGTTGATATTACAATAGCCTTTGGATTAATCTGTGAGACCACTATATAACGGGCATTAGTAAAAGCCTAGTATCTACTATAATATGTGAAACACTTACAATTCGTAAAAATCTCTTTAAACTCCAAGATTGGATCATACGCACTGAGTGTCATATCATAATAGCATGTGAGCTTTCGAAGATGCTGGTCAATTGTGCTCCAACCTAGTTTTCGATCTTTGTAATGAACTGCAAGAACGGACGTTCGAGATTGTGAGTTTTGAGTCTTTGAGGCTTCTACAGAATCAACCTTCCAGTTATTTTTGACTGAGCCGTTTTCTGAGTTGAGATGAATTATCGATGACATTGCAATTGAATTGGTACAAGTATTTTAACAAAGCAAAATATTCCACGTGAAAATGTGTAAAAGAGCAGCTATAATGATCATAAAAGAATTAAAATTAAAAACTCAGAGGTAAAGAGTGAAAGATGTGAGTGCCAATTTTTATTTTTTGATCACCACACTGGCAATGTAATGAAAATCGAGGCGGTAATTAAGTTGGTTTACTTCATTATAGTTCAAGTAGTCGTTCAACAAGCCTTTCGTTGGGAATAACAAATCTTTTGATACAGCACAGAAGACTTAAACTAGAAATCAATATCAAGAAATATAAATGCATTCAATTATCCAGTCTTTTTCTCTCTTCTGGTTTTCTTTTTTAAATTATAATTTTTTTAATTCTTAACATTCTCAAATCAATATCCTGGCATACATATCTGACTGTCTGTATCTTTTGTTTTAAGAGATTTTGAAAGGCCTAATACTATTTTTGATCAACAATGACTGATAATCTAAATCAGTGGAAGGTTGTCTCCTGTTCCTCAACTAAAAAAATAGGCAGCATTGATGGGCATGGAAAAAGTGAAGACTACAATGAATCAAACTCTTTTGCAAGTCTGTCAGATGCTACCATGGTGTCTTCTTGCAGAACAGACGGCAATAGTGATAAGAATGATGAAGATACAATTATTTTTGAGAGAGAACACCCCACATGTCTTCTGAGATCACCTCAGAAAGAGTCTGCCGGTATCTTTTTTACTCTTGAAAAAGAAGGGAAAGCCAAAGAAAACATCAGCATAATGACTGAAAGATTCTCAGAGCGTGAGTTTGACTTGTATTCTACTTTAAGTGTTTACTAACTTTCTATTAGTGTTGCCAAATGAGAAAAACGATACAATTGACGGTGAGCTGGTAAAGCTAACGAACTTCTTCAAAAAAGCAGAGGAAAGATCTATTCGTGTTGCATTTCCCTCTGATGCAGTGAAAAAGATTTCTCCAATCGAGAAGAAGTTATCGACGGCTTCCGAAAACTTTCAGTACACGAAAAGCGCATTCAAACCAGCCTCTTATGACCTAAAAGACATCCCAGTTATTCCTTTTATGGCTCCTATCATAACTTCTCGAATTATTCATCTTTCGGATATTAAGAAGCTCACTAATTCACGAATTATTACAAATATCTGCGGAGTAAGTTTTTTTAACTTTTTTTAATTATTTTGGTGTCTGTGCTGACATTGTCACTAGTCCTTTGGAGATATTTTGTATATGCTCACGGAAACTATTAGAGGTTTTGGCACCGCCGTATACGCGTACTATGATCTGCGCTCAGCAGAAAAGGCTGTTGAAACAATTAATACTGGCAAGTATGGTCACATCAAAGCAAGATACATTACCTCGACAGAGGCGGAATATGTAAGTTTATTACTATCTTTTTTTAGTTCTTTTTGCTAATTTTTTTTTAGCTGAAAAACACTGTGCAAGAAAACCCTGTTTCAATGGTCACTAAATCCAAAATTACCTTTATCTCGCAATCTGGTAATGAAGCTCTTTCTCGTGACAAAGTCTTTGAGCTTGCTCAGTCATTTGGAAGCATCCAGTCTTTAAAAGAGATAGCTGATGAAAGCTTCTACCATGGATTTTGTGGGTATATCTGCGAGTACTATGACATTAGAGCTGCGCCGCAAGCAGTTGCCGGTTTGAATGGTATAACCATTGGAGTAAGTGCATTCACTGATAAACAGCAGCTAGTTACTAATATAAAAGAATATTCCTACATTGGTTTCTCTTTATATTGACCAAACTTCAAAAAAGGCAACCGACCCTCTGATGCTCAAGCGATTCTGGTCCAATACGGACTCATCCATCTCGGTTTCTTCAGTTTCGCCAACAGCAAGATCTCAAAATACTCTAGTTGGAACACCCTATCACACTCCCCAGATGTTTACGCCCTTTCAAGAAGGTCTCAAAAATATGGTTCCGAAGAAGTTTAGAAGCATTGGACACACTACTATCAGAACCAGACCGTCACTTCTTAACTTTGGTCTTAGCGTGGAGGAGAATTTAAAGAATGGCAGTCTCGACCTTAGTTCTAACAATTACAAAGATACTTGGAGTGGTACAACAACCAACATTGTTACTAAGGCCGACCTTCCAAAAAACAACGTTGTAGATCTTGAACGGATTGCCCTGGGTCTCGACACACGAACGACGTTGATGCTCCGCAACATTCCTAACAAAGTTGACCAACAAATGTTAAAAGAGTATATTGATGTCACAAACAAAAATACCTATGATTTTCTTTGTAAGTAAAGTACGGTAATACTGGTGTACTCAAACTAATTTTGGTAGATTTAAGAATTGATTTCGTCAGCAAGTGCAAGTAAGTATCGAAACAAAAAATGATTGATAAAATTTGTAACTCTAACAAAATTTCAGTGTTGGATATGCATTTATTTCATTTATTGCTCCGGAGCATATTATTACCTTTGCAAAAAGTCGGTTTAACACAAAGTGGTGAGTATTATTTGGCATAAAATTTTGGGTCTTGTTAACAAATAGTAGGAACCGATTTAACTCAGAAAAGATTTGCGACATGTCTTACGCTAATATATAAGTATCCAAATTTACCTGTTATGGTGCTCAGCTAACAGTATTTTACTCAGGGCAAAGAGTGTCTAATTGAAAAATTTCGAAACTCGAGCGTGATAGACCAGCGTAAGTTTGGTCATGAAAAGTATTTTTGAAATGGTGCTAACGAGGTAGATCCTGAATATCGCCCGTTGCTGTTTTATTCTGAGGGGAAAAACATTGGTAATCCTCAGGAATTCCCTGCGCCTAACAACATGAACAGAAAGCTGCGGTCAATTGCAAACATTCAGCGAGTCGGGTTGTTCAATCCTGTAGATAGAGGCAGCGCAGCAACCAACCAAAACGGAATCTAAAGAACGGTGCTCCGGCTACAAGGTGATTTTTTTTATTTTTATCACTAAAATAAAGTTTTTCGGTGATAAGATTAATAAGGAGTAGAAATTGAAGGAAAAGATATAGTTAAAGTTGAGAGTGAGAGATGTAATTGCAACCAAAAGATTCAATTTGAAGTGAAATCAAAAAAAAAAAAAAGTTGTAAAATATCTGTACACCTGCGTGCAGTGTTTGTGTACTTGTGACAACTTCGCTTATTTTTAATTTTTTTCTTTTTACACTAAAATCTTTTTTTTCTTATTATCAGTTCAGTGAAAGTACAATCAAAATACTTCTACTATTGTATTTTATAAGTACGTTCATTAAATAATTTTGGATGCAAAAGATCAAGTTTTACTATGTTTTGTTTTTCAAGCCAAAAAAAAAAAACGGCATTGCCAGAAAATTCAGTGTTTCGTGTAGAGCCATATCTTCTTCAAAATCAAATGGTTATGGAAGAGTAAAACCTTGATTTTAAAAAAGAAAATTAGAATCAACTGAGCAAGCTTTTTTTCAATAACATTTTGAATTTTTTTGATGTTTTGAATTGATTGCCAAAAAAAAAAAAACCTGAATCTTTTGTTTTAAAAAGGTTTTTGAAGATTTAGAATAGGTACTTATTGGATTTTTTTGTGATCAGTTTTCCAAATACTTGCTAGGTGTGTTTGTAGTTATTCTGGTAATTTTAAATCCCACACATTTTTAATCTATATACATTAATTTAACTAAGAAACTTACTTTTTCTCATTCATAAAATCGGTATCAATTTGTGTTTTGTTCTTGTTTTTGCTCATTGTTTTTTTTTTTGGTCAAGTGTAAGAGGGTTATCGAGTGACAGTCCTGATCTCCCGGATTCTTAATCTGATTGAACAGCTCCGATCTGACTTAAATACGCACGCACTTACACTCTCTCATTCGCTCTTTCACTCACTCGCTTACAGAGAGTTTGTATATGCGTGCGAGAAATTCTGCTTCAAATGTTTAAAAAATAACAGCCATGGAAACTCACTTTGGGTTTGAAAAATCTTGGTTTCTTGTCAGTTGTTTACTTGAAAATTGGTATTCTATTAATTCAGCTACAATCGAGAAAACTATTGAGTGTGTATCATTAAAAGAACAATCTGTACAAAGTAATCATACAACTTTTCAGTCTTACCATGGTATGATATTGATTGAATTGAATCGTAAGTTTTAAATTCTATATGAACTATATAGCATAGAGATTTAAAATTTTATAATTCTCTATGATTTGACCAAGAGAGGCATCTGTGCACATTTTAGTGAATGAAGGCTAATTAGAGTCAGAATCAGAATCAGGATCCTCCATATTCATCATGCTTTGCCACTGCTTCGCAAGCTTGGCAATCCCTTCACCAGTAAGACTGGCATCGACAATGTCTTTAGGTACGTAGTTCTCAGAATGCACAGTACCACCAAAAGTGCTAGACGCATTCTCGCGTTCCTGCAGACGGATGTCGTACTCAAACTCAGGGTCAGCGGGATCAAAGGCAAGAAGCTCGCCCCATCCAAAAAGTAACGAGTCTGTGCGCGGGGCAAACGGATTAATATCGACAAGCCACACACGGTCGTGGGGTGCGGGCACATAGACGTCAAAAACAAAATCGGGATCCGGGAAGGTATGTTGAAGGTTCTCTTCAAAAAACTGCTCAATTTCACCGGCAAGTCGGTCTTGTAGAGGGAAGAGGAAATCAAAGTGGTTCATATCACGTTGGGTAATGCCGATAAGGGCACGGTTACGGACGAAGCAGCGAAACTCAAGGGCGGGGTTGACGGCGACCCACTGCCGCAGTACGAGTTCAAACTTCTTCGGTGTAGAGGATTCGGTGTCGTCAGATATCAGGGCGGCCACGGCAGCATTGTCGCTGTCAGATGCAGAAGCGGTAGGGTCGTAGTCGACGCAGTCGGTGTATGATTCGGTGAGATCGTGGACAATGTAGGATGAAGCTTTGAGTAGCATGTAGATCTCGTAGGCGTCGCAGCACTTGAGGGTGTTTGTGGTGCTGATCCAGACGGCGTCTTTGGGCGCAGACCAGTTGAGTTTAGGCATAACGGCCCCGTTGAGGTCCTCCCGAATGATGCGGTTGATCTCGTCATGAAGATCTTTAAAAGGTTTGGTAAAGTCTATTTCGTCATCCGAGTCGTCGTCGTCACTAGCAGCAATGCTAGATTCCATGGCGTCCTCAACGTCGTACTTAAGGTTGAACGCGGACTTGGGCAGACTGATGCCGTCGGCAAGGAGGTAGTCCATGAACTCGACGGGCAGCGGCGCCACTACGCGCGACTTTGGATATAGCTTCGAGTAAGGCTTCTGCCACGCTGAAAACTGGCAGTTATCGACATGGGCCCTAGTCAGTGGCGGAAACTGGACAGGCAATGATGCTGATGCTGGAGTTGACATGAGGTGTCTTGTTAAATGATTTTTGAAAAAAAAAGGTGTTGATACCAAGTTTGTCAATGTTTAGTGAATGGAAGCTAGTATTACAATTCTTCTAGGAAAAAAAAAAAAGTATTCATGAAAGGATTAAAAGCATTTGAAATCAAAAAGTTTTCCCAATCAGCCCTACACGATTGTCCGAAAAATCAAGAAATTGGGAGTTTTTTTTTGGGATTTTTCTGTTGTCAAGTTCTTGTGGGCTTTATTTCAGCACCGTATATTGAAGGAAAAAACTCCAAATGAGCTTTAATTTTTATGCCATATTCAGTTAAAACAAGCATTAAGTTGTAAAACTAATAATTACAGTTTTCACATGTCAACTTTTTTTTTTTCAGCTTTTCAATTTTTTGTTGTGTCCTTATGTGGGGATTTTTTTTCAGTTAGGTTCGGACCCTCGGTTCAAACGAATTTTTTTTTTTTCAAGATGCAGCTGTCAAAATGTGAAGTTTCTTTTCGGATAAACATTTATAGAAAAAAAAATTAATTATTTACCCCACATTTTTTTCAAGAAGTTTTTAAAATCATATTAGTAGCCTCCTCTTCATTGACTCGTCTATTTGCCAATTGGAGGGGTTTTTTTATTTAGTATTATTAGTTCTAATATTTGTGAATCAAAAATTACTGTTTCGCTGATTGGCAAAAAAAACAACCCCCTAACAGATATTTTATCAGTTCATATTTGTTTGACTATGCCCAATAAAACAACGTTAAAACCATGTTTTAGCCAGGATACCATTTTTTCTCATTCATAGTTCATTTGATTGAAAAAAACACCAAAAATTTAAATAAAACGAAATCCTAGAGATAATCAAAAAGTCCAAATCAAAGCAAAAACTTGAGGTTAAAAGTTTTTCAGTTCATCGTCTTTGAGCCCACTGACTTTGACATTTTCCTGATTTTCTTAAAAAAACCTAATTCACGTGACTTGCCTCACTACAGAATTTAGTTTTTAGTAAAATGTGATAATTTATATTAAATCTTTTTATGAAACTTAATAAATTAAATTTAATCGCAATGTTTTTTATTTATTTATTTATTTTTTTTTTTTTTTCTCTTGGAATGATTACAAGATATTCACAAGATGTTTTTAATTTTTTTTTTCAACCCCAGTCTTGTTCTACAGATCTTTCCTCCTTATCATCAATAATTTATTCACCTTTTATTTATTCATGATCAGTACTCTTCTCCTCACTCCATTCTAATTTTTTTTATAAATTAATTGTTTTATCTATTTCCCAATTTTTTTTACACTTTAATTGAGTACTGATCGACAACGACACCATAGTCGACTCGTTAGGCAAGAGCAAACTGCAATGAGTCTGTCGTTCTTATAGCATCAACATTACCGATAAACTAAATTCACCACTTACACATCGACTGTAATGAGCATATCTTTACCAGAGCCAATCACTAAAGCTGCTCTGCCCACCACTACCTCCATGAACATCCTAGCTCAGGCTAATGACGACAGCACTGAGCAGGAGCAAAATGAGCACATTTTTGACAAACTTATCGAGAAACTAGTTTTATCATCCACTCCCGACCTCGACGAACCCCAATCCACTTCCTTTGATAACAATGACCCGCCATTATCGCTCTCGCTACTAGCATGGCACTTGCACCGACTCGCACAAAAGGCAAAGTTTCTAGCCCAGGCCCATATCGTGGTTTACCACTTTCTATCGTGGCACCAACCAGCGCTAACCGTGTCCGGGCTCGTCCTGTGGTTCTACGTTTGCATGTATCCCATGCTGTTGTTCAACGTACCCGTCATTATCATTTTATTTTGCGTGTTGATTCCAGGCTATGATCGGCGGCACCCAAATGCCGCGATCCCTCGGGCGCTTAGGCGGCAACAGCGGCTTGGAGGCAGAGCAACGCTGCGCCGGCCGGAGGACTCGGACAGTAGCAGCGACGAAGACGAGGCTGAATATGGCAGCAGCGGCTCGCGCATTGGCTCTAAAAAGTCTCGCGCCGTGTTAATGGAGCGCTTGCGCGATCTGCAAAACTCGCTCTCCGCCGCTAATGTGATGCTTGACATGCTACAGGACGACGTCCTTGAGAATCCGCGCTTTTCATTCCAGCGCGGCTACGAGCTTGAGTCTACGGGATTGTACTTTTTATTTCTAAACATTACTATCGGACTGAACCTTGTGCTATGGGCATTAAACATTCCGTTTAACTTGATTGTGCTTGCACTTGGGTGGAGCCTGGTCGGGTCCTACCACCCGGCCGTCCAGCGTTATCTCGCGGCCAAGTCGCCGCCACAGAAGACGGTGGCGGCGGAGTCGCGCGCAGAATCCAGCGCACCTCTGCTTGTCAGGATTAAACGGCGGGTAAACCGGCTGTTCCAGCAGTTTGTAACGACGGATCTTTCGACTGCGCACGAGGCGCCGGCGCAACACGTTGTGGAAATTTTTGAGCTGCAGCGGCAGGGCCTGACACCTCGACAGTGGGTTCCATGGGTTTACACGACAGGGTTGTTTGATCTATCGTGCCCGCTGCGGCGGTCGGGCGCGCGGCCAGCTGGAACGCGGTTCCTTGCGGACGTGCAGCCGCCACAAAACAGCAGCAACAGCACCAGTAGTAATAGTAGTAGCAGCGGCGGATGGTTTTTTGCGGAGGAACACCCGTGGGTCCTCGATTCCGCTCCCAAACAGTGGGTGGTTCAGAAAGGACTGCGCCGAAACGTGGATATGGACGTGGACGACGCGGGCTGGGTCTACGACTACGACGTCGCTGCGCACGAGCGCGGTGAGTGGCGCCGCCGCCGGTGGACACGACCTGTATTTCGGTACGCCGCGGATTGATCTGTTGCACGCGACTTGGGTTGTAAAATAATTTCTTCTGGTTAATTTTGTTGTTGTTTTAAATTTTTTGTTCTTTTACACATTCCTGTTTATTGTTTACAAGTCTGTTTGGGCGTGTGTGTAATAGGATATTGTTTTTTAATTTTTTTTTTTTTTTTTTTTTTCATTGATTTAAAGGTTTAATGATACGTATAAATTACAAAAGAAAGCACAGATTTAGAAAAAAACTTATTAAAAAGAAGTATACACAAGAAAAGTGATCAGCCAGGGGTGACTATCAACGGTAATGCAGGTTAGTTCTATCAGGGAAGGAGAGAGGGGTCAGGGTTCGTTTGAACTTGTTGCGGGCTTAGACAACAACGAGAGTCGACAGGACCAGGCCAAGCATGGCTAAAGACGCGGTCATGCTGTTACTGAAGGGGTTGGCCTGCAGGGCCACGGATCCGGCCGCGTTGGACTCGCTATTGCTGTGCTGCGTCTGCAGCTCCGGGACGCCCGAGTGGGTGGCGGAGGAGCTGGATGCCTTGGCGGTGGACTCGGCCGGTTTGCGGCTGGGCGTGACGGTGACGAGAACAAGGGTGACGTGCGTGTACACGGCAGTGGTGTGCTGGTTGCGGACGGTCTCAACGGAGGTAGATGAGAACAAAGAGGTTGTGGCCAGCTCGGCCGACAACGAGGCCTCAGAAGAAGAAGAGGAGGAAGTGGCAGCAGTTTCTGTGGAAGAAGTTTGAGTAGAGGTCTCAGTGGAAGAAGCTTCAGTGGAGGGGGCTTCAGTGGAAGATGTATCAGTCAAAGAAGTTTCAGTAGAAGACGCTTCAGTGGAAGATGTATCAGTGGAAGATGCTTCAGTGGAAGTTTCAGTGGCAGTAGTAGCTTCAGTGGAAGTCTCAGAAGACGAAGACGACTCAGTGTTAATTGTAGAGGTGCTTACAACGGTGCTGGAAACTGTGCCCGATGAAGTGGTTGTAGTAACCTTTTCACTAGACGACGAAGATTCCACCGAGACTGAGCTCGACGCAGTTTCAGTCAGCGATGAAAGCTCACTGGTCGGCGTCGAAATCGAAGTAATAAACGAAGAAGAGGTAGAAGTGAGCGAAGCGGTGGTGGTCAAAGTTGTCGAGTTTTTAAACGTATCCGACGCGGTATCAGACGCTGCAGCGTCTTGGCGCTTCATCTTTTGGCCCTGGTGAAGTTTCTCGTGTTTCTCAGTGCCCATTAGCAAAAGCTCGACGGGTGAGAGCCAGCCGTGGAGCTTAGAGCACTCAGTCATAAACAACCGGGTCTTATCTAGCTGATTACTGGCAAGGCCCTTGATCGTGCTAAAGTCTTTGGGGTTATTGCTTCCAACAGGCGCGGCCTGAACCATGGCGCAGACCAGACAGAGGCTAAGCAGCGCCAGGATAGATTTTTTGGAAAAGTGATGCATAATTGACGGAGGTAAAAAAAAGGTCGGAATAATAGATGTAATAAAAGGGTAATTTGCAATTTTTTTAATTGGAAAAAAAAAATTAAATCGAATAGAAATAAAATCAAATGTAATATCGAAGGATTATTTCATGAACGAGAAATTGAAAAAAAAAAAAGGCGTATGTAGTTTATATATAAGTATAGATGAATAATTAAATGAATACGTAAATATAAAAAAAATATTAAGTATTCGCTTATCCAAAAAGGCAACACTAAAGTAAGGCGTATGATGATATCTATTTATATAGATATACGATTTATTTAACTGTAAACAAAAAAACCAAGATTTGAAAAAAAGAAGTTCTTTTCCAACAAGATTAAATTTTCACTTGAAAATTTGAAAAAAAAAAAGAGGAATGAATCAAGAATTTATAATAATCAATAGACAAAAATTAAAAAAATAAAAATTAAAAAACCCAATTAGTTCTTTTAAAATGATATTTTTTCTTTTTTTCCCTGTCTCTAATTGTTATTTTTACTCACTTTGATTGCCATTCAATTATTTAAACAATCATAGAGGGTTAGGGGAAGTCGATCGAAAAAATTACCGAAATGCAACAGAAATAAAAAAGTGCATGACGTCACATGTAAACAAATGTAGGCTCGGTCGTTGGTCATGATTGCCTTGAATCTACTTGGAGACTTTTTTGAAAGAAACAATGATAATAAAGCCTTCAATATTTTTTAATCATTTTTTTAAATAACCATCATTTAATTAGATCACAACAGACAATAGAAGTAACGACAATTACAATTAAAAAAAACTATGACAGATGATTCCGGAATCTTCGAATTTTCATGTCGGTTGAGAAAACCGCTCACACCACTACAGCCCTAACACCTGCTTAAAACAGTAAGATGGCAAGGAGTCGCCTACTTGCGTATCGCGAATACCCGGGGTGTGAGGATTTTTTTTTTGATTTTTTTCTACAACGGGGATTCCTTGGCTCTTTCTTGCTGCATCTGATGGTAGGCTATTTAGAGAACAAAAACAACAACAATAACAACACTGAATATTAAAGCTTCAACAATAATTAAAAAGTGAGATAATCTCATAGCCGTTACACAGAAATGTTTTTAAGGTAATCTACCAAACTCGTTTTTTTTGCAGGTTAAAACCAAGTTGCAATCAATTAATTACGTTTTTTGAGTAAGGAAATTAAGCAGTTTTAGAAATAAGAAAGTCAAAAATTTTTTTTTCTCAGAAATTGTTTATTCAAGTTTTTCTTTTTATTTCAAAACGTAAATGCCAGTCTTTCAAGCATTTCGGATAACTTAAAGAATGAAAAGGTTTTTTTTTAAAGAAATAATAAAACAGAAATCAGTTAGGTTTACAAAATTTTTACTTTTTATTAAATTTTTTTTCAAATTTTTTTTTTCCTATGAGTCCCCTTTCTAGGCTTATAACCATATAAAAGGTGCCAAAAATAAACACATCAAGTAATAGTCTCTCAAAAATTAACTTATAATTTAAACCTTTTTTTTTCATTATCAACAAAACAAACCAAAAAAATTAAAAAATAATAATTTTTACAGTACAAGAACAATCAATTGTGTTACTTAAAAAGATTTGATTCATTTTCTCTCACTTTTTTTCACACGCTATGTTTCGAGTATTGGAACTGTAAAAAGCCCAAATCATCCACACACACACACACTTAATTCATGCACCGCCCGATTTTTTATTCTGGATCTACCCAGCCTCACTTTCCAATAAAACTTTTTTTTTTTTTTTTTGCTTGAATACATGAATAACCTGTTTTTTTGTTCTCAAAAAATTTTAAACGAAAACAAATTAAATACACAAAGAAGATAAAAAAAATATTTTTCTTACTGAGACTCTCAAATAAGCGTTTTCAACGCGCACAAGTGGTTTTCTGCCATTCGATAGCGCCCGAATATTCGTTTGCCTTTTTTTTTAAATTTACTGTATTACAAACCTATTGAACTTCATAATGAAATTTTTTACTTTTAGTTGTGAAAATAAAAAACGTCTCCACCAAGGCTGATCCAAAATTTAAATATTTTTTTTTTCGCTTGATCATTTCTCTGCTTCGCCTATCTCACAGTTTTTGCCCTATTCACTTATATGACAAGTTTTTTTTTTAGACAGTATTACTATGTATAAACTACACTAATTCATTTCATTGTAATTATTTAAATAAAAAAATGTATAAATAGAAGTACATTCAACTAAGGTGACTTTTTTTTTTTTTTTGCGCACTGACCAAGCTAGATAATTTTGTATGTCGCTTGATGTGTTTAAAAAAATTCAAAGCAAACAAACAAACCCTTCTCCTCCTCCATATCAAGTGCAAGTTTCAGTTTTCAGACAAAAGAAAACTTTCCCCCAGTTAAAATGGTGTGACATGGGCATAGTTTTTGGTTTTGAATATCGCGAGTAGCCGTTATTTTATTTTTAAAACCAATTTACACAAACACATTAAAGCAGGGTTTTTTTTTTTTTGAGAGTTTGTTCTTTTTTGCAGGAGTATCACATCAATTATGAGTAAAGAGCTCCTCTCCTAGCTGAAAAAAAAATTTATAAATAGGGGGAAAAAAGAATACAATAAAACTAAACAGTTACTGTATGCCACTTTTTTTTTTTTGGGTTAACTGAAAAAATCTTAAGTGAGAGAAAGAACTACGACAGATGGTTATTTTAGAAAAAAAACCTACACTTCACTGTTTTGGATTTCTGTTTTCCGTGTAGCCAGAGAATAACTGACATTTGTTAAAATTTAGTATTTCATGTCACCATAGCTATATTACAAACAAAAAAAACTAGAATAATCCAAAAAAAAAACTCCATATGAGTAAATCATCTACCAGCATTTAAAGCTACTACCAATGACGCGCAATCACCAAGTTATCCCCAAACGCATCGAGCACCTTCTTTACTTCTAACCGAGTCACGCCCTCGACTTCGTCAATCGCATGCTTGCCATCCATGAACTTGAAAAGCTTCCAAAACATGGCCACCAGCGTGCTCGATTTTTTTTCCAGTAGCTTGTTGATCCACTTCATCTGGAGCGCTGTCACACTGCACGGATCCAACAGAATCGTATCCTCCACTCGATCGTCGCCGCCGCCACCACCTGCACCGCTGCCATTGACACCTCCCGCATTTGCGCCGCTCGCGCTGCCTATCGGCGTATTCCCCAGCTCAGACCCCGACGGCGTGACCGCAAAGCCGCTGCGTTTGATGCCAAGCGAGCTCGCCAGACTGCTGACAAAGTTGGGCTGCGACATGGGCATCAGGCTGCCGTTCCCCACAGCAAGCAAGCTTGCGCCCAAACGTGGGTTCAGCGAAGTTGAAATATGCGTGTGCGACGGCAGTTGGTAACTGTGGGAGCCAGCCCGCAGGCTTGGCGGCCGGTGCACCGCAATCGCCGCCGACGTGCTATGCTCCGACGTCTTGTGCTCTGACATCTTGTGCTCCCCGTCATAATTGTCGTCTTCTTCAGCAGCTGGAAAAGCCATTAAACTGATGCCGTTGTGGAGATGGCTGCTCTCGTTCACGGAAGCCTCCAGAATTGACTCTACCGGTAGGCTCTGCGGGTTCGACCTTGCTTTTTTCAAAATAGAAGTTCCGTGCGTCGTGACAGACTGTAATGTCGGTGACACTGCAGTCTTTGGGAATGTCAACGTTTCTCCGTGCGCTGTGTTGGACGAGTAGTCTTGTGTTTGCACTTTTGGCTTGTTGGACTGCTCCAACTCGTAGTTTCTGCGCTCTTCCTCAACTTGGATATCTTTATTTACCATGTCTTTAATCTTGGTCGTAATTTTGATCCACACAAACCGTCGCAACTGTGTCACAAACCCGTATTTCAGCATCCAGCCCATAGCCTCGAGATAAAGCTCACGATGCTCTTTCGTCGGAATCATACTATAGTACGGCACTGGCACTCCTGTTGACAGTGTCGACAAAATCCGCGGAAGCGGTGGCAATGGTGGGAACTTAGCCTTGAACAGTGAACTAAAATGATACAGACTGGCAATGGGTCCTAACGGTGACACAATATATGTATTGCGGTGGTGCACTGGATTGATGATGCGCGCCTTGCGCCAATATACCAAATTGTGCGCAATCTCAAGAACATCCTCAACGCGCGCGCGGTTAAGATCTGCAACTTGACTGATGCTAACCATTGGCGACAATGATCGAATCATGATGGCTACTGAGTCGTTATGGTCTAAACGAATGTCTCTGATAATTGTTTCTGCATCTTCCAGCAATAATAGCGCATATCGAGCAACATTATGACCTTGATCTAAATATACTTGTTCAAATGGTGATGAAGTTGTCAGGTACGTGCCCGTAAATACGCGCTCCGTGGGACTTGGTAGGTACGCAAACTGAGTTTGAATAGGAATTTGCAGGTAGCGGGACTTGCTGCCGATTTCCAAATTGGCAATTTCGCTGGTTGTGACAGCCTCAAAGAGCTGACTGATGATGTTGGCAAGCGAAGACACTGATGAAATTTCGTCCCACAACTGGCCAGCAGAATATCCTAGAAAGAGTTAGTAAAAAATTTAAAAAAAATCACCAAAAAAAACCAAACTAAAACGAACCTTCTTGTGAGGCTTTATCGCGGACCTGCATGATCTTGGACACCTCATTCCAGACATAGTTGGACTTGGCCTGTTCATGCCGCAGCGATGCCACAAACTTAGAAATAATATGATGGTACATTTCCTCAATCCGAAAACTATACTCAACCACAGGCGGGTTTAATACAAACACAACGTGGAACATGCGCATGTCAGACTTTGGGTCATCATATTCCTGGCCCGCAGCTCCCGCAGCTCCCGCGGCGTCACCTTTTCCCTCCATGTTATCATTTTCCACATCATCATCCTGCTGGAACGCATCATCGTCAGCCCCGTCCGCAAAATACATGGAGCTTTCAAATTCATCGTCAGCATCATCCTCTTGGGCAACCACATTACTTGCCCGGGATTTTCGCTTCGACCGGGACGATGATGTCTCCTTAGGATGTGATGTTTCTTGTTTCTTTTTAACCCAGCTACCGTCAGGAAGAACATGAACAGGGCAGCCCAAGAATGCCATATCGTCAACTGAAAGCTCAAACCGTTTGTTACACAAATATCGTGACGGAACAAGCAGCTCACTGAGAAATAGGGTATCAAACCCAAGAACCGTTTTCCATGACAAAACCGGCGGTTTTCGCAAACCATCTATATTATTACCATTAATATTATCACCCTTTTTGCTGCCTCGACTGCTAATTGTCATGGTATCTTCTTGCTTAGCTCCAATTGGCAAGTTGGCCCGGAAAGCCTTTATTGTCTCAGCTGTTGTGGTCTGAGTGTTTCGTGAGATTGATACGTTGTCAGTGTCATCGCCATCGTCATCGATTATGGCTGACTCTGAAACTTGCATAGACCCCATTGCATCAATTATTGGACGCTCCATGCGGCTGCTATGCCTGCGCACAGCCCCTCCCGAACTCGAGCGGCGCACGGCCGTTGGCCGCGTTGTGTCGTTCATACTACTCCGTCTCCGCGTGCCGCCTTTGTACATTGTGAAACTGTCCTCCATGCTTGTATCTTCAATAACTTTTTTGGCTGCTTCTGCGTTCCGTTTTGCACGTTCAATGCCTTCAATCACTTTTGCTTCCTTTAATGCGGTGCGGTGAATCGGGTTTAATGGGTTTGTTTCTGAGCGGGTAAGTTTTTGCTGTTCACCCTTTCGACGACTGCGGGCGCTACGGTGCCGGGAACCGTTGTAATGCTGCCGTGTAAAATGCTGATCTGTGCGAGTGCTTGCTGTGTACATGCTTGTGTCCGAGTCGCGCCGGCTCCCGCTCTCGTCTTTGGTATTGTCATAATTGCATGGAATATCTCCATCGCTATCCTCATCGGTCAGCACATCGTCTGTATCTGAAAAATATGTTGACGAGCCGTCATTATCATCATCGTCATCATCATTATTGTCATCATCGTTATTATCATCATCATCGTCGTTGTCTGACGAGTTGTGCACGATAGGCGCTGCCTGGTAGCCGTGATTGTCTGGGTCTGGTGGATAGTGCAGCACAAACTGAGGGCCCTTATGTGTAGAAATAGTAACCAGAATTGCCAGAAGACACGGATTAGGTAGATTAAAGCTCATTTCTAGGTAATTTGGGCTGAACTGGCACGCACCTGGATCAAGAATTAGAGTGGCCTTGGGTTTTACCGATATGCGTTTGCAGAGATCAGTACCCTTTTACATGATTAAGGACCGAGGGTAAGGTTTGCATTAGAGTGATAGAGCACAAAGTACAAAGTCATAAAGCGTAACAAAAGCTTATAAATTTTTGTAAAAAGTGAACCAACAAATCTAGACTTGTGTGCGTTTGTGATTTCTTGTCAAGATAAATAAAATTTATATTACTCTTTGGAAAAATGAACTTATTGACAAAAAGAAGTTCGCTTATTTTAAGAATGTTAAAAAATTTGATGGGCACAACTATGACTAGTTATTAGGTGATTGTGCACAACAACTGAAACAAAGTGTGTGTTTACTCGAGCGAAACGTTATATCTCTCGCAATACTTTTTAATTCTATCATCAATGCTTTCCCCGTTCCACTGCTCTTCAGTTGAGTTTGATGATTGTGTCAGTTTGGACACACCAATCTGCTCAATTGCGAGGCCCGCAGCCACGCTTCCGTAAACGGCGGCCTTGACGAGATTCTGTCCGTCAACGTAGCCCGCAGCCGAACCGCCGATAAAAGTGTTCCCACCACCAGTGGGGTCTACGACGCAGTAGTCTGGATTGTGCGGGTTGTGATAGGCAGGGAACCGTGCAAAGCGGTAGGCCGAATCTGTGACGCAGACGCTGCTGCCGCGGAACGGCACACGGGAAAACACTACACAGCCCTTGCTTCCACAGCGAAGAAAAACAGCAGCATGAGGCCGGGCCATGTGAACAAGAAAGCTAAGCGCAACGCGCTCAATTCCAACGTCGTCAACCGGCTCCGGCAGTCCGAGGAACATGGCTGCCTCGAGGGCGTTTGGCGAAAGTACATCAATATACTGGAGTGTCGTTTTACACTTTTCGAATTCTTCGGGAGAGCACACGCCGGGAACGGGCTCCCAAAACACGTAGAAAGGCTCTGTAATTCCTGCCGACAATCTGTCTTGAGCCACGGCTGTGCATATTGAAGTGCAGCGCTCGGGCGAGCAGATTACATGAAAAGATTTGGATGCAAGTACATCTGCATTGTCCGTCAGATCTGATGTCTCAATCCGGATCTTGGCTGTTGTGTATTTAAAGTCGCGCTCTTCGTTACTGTTCTTGCTGTAAAAGTTCCAGCCCCGTGTTGTCTGGCGGTCGAGATTTGTTCGGATAATTGCGCTGGTGTTCCAGGAGTTGATCTCGTCTAGTAGGTGTTGGGGGAAGTCATTTCCCACGTCGACAAACCAGCTGATTTCTTGCGGAGCGGCTTGTGCAAAGAAACGGTAGCCAAGCACAGCATAAGTGCCAGCACCGCCCATGATATTATAGACGGGGTCCTGTGGGGGTGGGTAGTGGATCTCATCAATGATGAACATACCCATGGACGCAAATTTTATTACCGACATTGTGTAGTTCTATTAAATACCCATATTTAAAAATAGAGTCTTACCTAATTTTCTATTTATTTTTCAAATGTTTTATTAGTTTATAGATCAATAAGGCTTTTCTGGAGAAAATTCAACTAGGTTTTTTAAAATTCAATGGGGGTCTCTTATCTCTTTATTTATGTTACGGATGGACTACCTATTTAGCGTGAGCTGCGTATTTTGAGTGTATTTCAAGCAACTATTTAATCATTTTTTAATTTTTTTTTTACTAAATTTACTTTCAATTAGTGTAATTTAAAATAAACTAGCATGACTAGTTTTAACTTTTTAATATTATTTAATTTAACTCAGTGTAAATTATTAATTCTTTAACATTATTTAGTGACATTTATTAACTTTTGTAATTATTTTTTAATTTTCTTTTGAACCAATACTACAATTACGTATATTTCGTCTTTGCTTATTGAACAAAAAAGTTCAAACCAACACCACCACCACCCCACCCCCCTATTCCTCCCCTTTCTCTTATCGCCATTGAACATCCAGTGCAAAAAATTGATACATTCGGTGCCACGAAGTAATTGTTTAATTCTTTTTTTTATTTCTCTATTTTTATTATTTTTGCTTTGAATAGTTTCCTTCTCTTTTACTTTCTTCTATAGTTTGCAATTAAGGAGTCTGGATAATAAAAAAAAAACCCACGCAAATCCGAACAATTTACCGTTATCTCTGTGTGTAATCAAAGTATTAAGCAGCCAACACACAAACTTTTTTTTTTTTTTTTTTTTAACTCGTCGCACTCACCTACAATACCCAATTGAACACGCAAAAATGACCACGACAGTGCCAGCCGTTTATGCGTTTCCTGAATTCTCTGGCGTTGCGTCGGCCGTAGCTGACCACGTCCTCGCAGCTCAGAACGCCACTCTATTCCCCACGAAATCAAAGTCCAAATCTTCTGCATCCACCAGCAATTCTACCAGCAGTGGCACGGGCACGCCCATACAGCCAGCTGCGCATCTCCACCACAAGCGGTTCAAGATCGGTCTTTCGGGTGGCTCGCTCATCTCGGTGCTTGAAGAGGGTCTGCTTGCGCGCGTGCACGACGTGCTCTGGGACCGCTGGGACATTTATTTTGCGGACGAGCGACTCGTGCCGTTTGACAGCCCCGAAAGCAACTACGGGCTTGTGAAACGCAAGCTCTTGGACAAGCTGCCTGCGGATGGGCCGAGGCCCCGTGTGTTCCACGTCAACGAGAAACTTTTGGAAGACCCGCAGGAGGCCGCTGATGCGTACGAGAAGACGCTGATTAGCGGGTTTGCTGCCAAGGACTCGGTCAAGTTGCCAATGTTTGACCTGCTGCTTTTGGGCTGTGCGCCTGATGGCCATATCTGCTCGCTGTTTCCGAACCACCCCTTACTGAGAGAAGAGTACGCTTGGGTTGCGCCGGTTGAGGACGCCCCCAAGCCTCCACAACGACGGATCACGCTGACGCTTCCCGTCATTTACCACGCCCATCGCGTTACATTTGTTGTTGAGGGCTCGACCAAGGCGCCGGTCATCAAAACCATTATGGAGCGTCCGGAGAAGGGTCTTCCTTCGTCGCTCGTTAACGAGGCCGCTGCCGGCAAGGTTTCCTGGTTTGTAGATGACGAGGCGCTTACTGGTGTTTTTGTTACAAAGAAGGAGTACAAAATCCAGGTGCCCAACAAGCAGAAAGAGGAGGTTCCCACGTCGAATAGTAATAAATAATGCTCAATTCATGTTTAACTTTTTTTCTGATAAACCCCTATTTTTTTTAATGAGAATTTGTCTTTTTACATGGTAGTTCTGTGTTATGTAGTAGGGTGTTTTTTTTTTTTTTTTTTTTAATCTTTGGAAATCAATTCTGTACCTTATTTTTTTTTACGGATATCATTGTGACAGAAGCACGCAAGCCGGGTTGGTGTTGGACTTTTTTTTTTTTTTTGTGCGATTAATGTGTTATTATCGTTGTCAATAATTTTTTTTTTTTTTACTGAATTGTGTTTTTCAACTCTTAGAATCCATTACAAGTATATAAATAGATTACACACAAAAAAAAAAAAATCCATACATGTAAATTTATGAAAACACGTATAGATGTGTACAATGTTGATATATTGAAGTAGGCTCGAGATCATAGGATAATCAGTTAACACTAAAACTTATGGTTTTCATAGATCACCGTTTTGCTTTTTTTTTTTTTTTTTTTCACATTAAAGTTGTGCGCCCGCCAATCTCATTACTAGGCGTGCCGTTCGGCATATCACCGCTACGACCAGACACAAACTTGTCGTAGATACCCTGGAGTTTCAACCGCTCCTTATACGAAATTGACGGCTGCGTGTCCTCGAGCGATTTGACAATATGGTGCGGCATGATAAACACTTGGTCCCTACTGCTGCTCGTGGTGGTGTTGTTGTTGTCTTTTGAACTTGTACCGGTCTGATCAACCTCTGCATCGGTAGTATTATCAGTAGAAGAAGAAGAAGTAGTAGTGGTAGTGCCACGTGAAAAATCTTGGTGGTGGAGAAGGGCTTCCAGCTTTTTCCCCGTTTTGGCGCGTTGTGCTAGCTTGCTCCGGTTGCTAGTTATTGACTTTTGCTTGCTGCCAATTTCAACCTCAAAAAACTCGAGCCCATTGTTATTGTCGCCCGCTTGTGCCATATCGACATCTCCCTCTTCTATAGCTTCCTCAAGGTCCACAACGTCGTGGATGGCGTCGAGGTACGCATTGTACAGCACCGCTTGCAAGTCAGCACCCGAGTAGCCTTCGGTTTTCATAGCAACGTCTCGAAGCAAATCAACCTCTGGCGAAAGCTTCATTGTGCCTTGCACGGCCTGCAAGATATCCAGCCTGTCATCCACGTTAGGCATGTCACAAATGAGTGACTTGTCGAGACGGCCCGGTCTCAGCAGCGCCGAGTCAATTAGATCCGGTCTACTTGTGGCCGCCAGCACGTACACGCCATCTAGCCCCTCAGCTCCATCCATCTGCGTCAGCATCTGGTTCACAACTCTGTCCGTAACACCAGTGCTATCGTGTCCACGCTTCGGTGCGATCGAGTCAAACTCGTCAAAAAACAGAATGCAGGGCTTGGCGGCCTGGGCGCGCTCAAACAGTTCCCGTACCGACTGCTCACTGGCACCAATGTACTTGTTGAGGATCTCGGGGCCCTTGATGCTAATGAAATTTAGACCGCTCTCCGACGCTACCGCGGACGCCAGCAGTGTCTTGCCACAACCAGGGTATCCATAAAGAAGTAGTCCTGATCTAAGCCTCAATGGACATTTAGAAAAAATTGGAGCATACCGAGTTGGCCACTCAAGTGTCTCAAGTAACACCTTTTTGGTTTCTGTAAGACCGCCAATCTCCTTCCACGACACATTCGATTTTTGCAGCTTGACACCTCGCAGACTTGAAGGCACAAAGTCCTTGAGCGCAATTTCAAAGTCGCCTTGCTGGATAGTTTTAACTCCACCGTCGAGAGACTCTGAAAAGTTTTCTACGGTTCGGATAATGGCGTGGTGCTTGGCTCGTTCCACAAGTGTCCACAAATCGCCGGGCTGGTAGCCCTCAGTGGAACCAGCAATTTCCAAAATGTCAAAGTCATCAAGTGCCATTTGCAGTTTAGACACAGCCTCAAGTAAAATAGCATGTCTAACATCCTTATCCGGCGACTTGAGGTGAAACGTTTCTTCAAAAATGTGGCTAGTGATGAGATGTGAGTTTATACTTTCCTGTGCCTGACAACTGGCCAAAATAGTGACTGGGCGAGACCCCATGATGGAAGACGCTAATTGTTGAAACACTTCAGCCAGTTGCCTAGTTCTAGCGGAGTCAGCGTGTTCTACCTCTGCTGGAATCAATTTGTCCAAGTCGTCTAGAAATACCACGCTGGGCGAGTACCAGGAAGCTTGCAAAAAGATTCTGTTGAGTTCCTCTTTGACAGCTTGCAATGGGTCTTCGGATTTGTGGCCACATGACACCCACAGACCATAAATGCAGTCTTTATGTAACCCCTTTTTAATAGACTCCAAGACAGCGGTTTTTCCGGAGCCTCTTGATCCGTAAAGAAGACCACCGGTGCTTCTGCCAGACCTAATAGTGTTGTTAATAGAGTCTAAAATTCTGTCAATACCGACAACATTTTTATCATTGTCTTCTTGGGGAGAGACCAATGATTCGAGTGTTGGACCAATAGATGACTCAGGTCTAATAAGTGTAGAATCAATCTCGAGCTTGATGTTTTTATCACCCAGCATCCAGCCCTCGGTTTTTTTCAGTTCAATCAAAGCTCCTTGATCTAGAAGACCAGGGAAGGGAGGAATAATCATTTTGTTGGTGATAGGACCAGACAAGAGCCCAGTTTCGTTCAGCTTTGTTTTTATATTCTCGATAAGCTCGGCTTTTTCTTGCTCTAGTAATTGAAGCTTTTCTACTGCCGCTTTGGACTGTGATTTGCCGAGCTTCAGCGATGAAGCATTCACCGAGGCAGGCGTGGATGTAGTGCTAAATTTATGAATTAGAAGCGTGGATGGCGGATTAATCAAAGGCTTTTGTGCAACCTCAATTCGAATAATATTGCCGACACTTTGTTGGACACCCAAGGCTTCTGCCAAGGAATAAGATAAGCCGACGAAATCAGGTAAACTATCAGTATACTCAACCAATTTGGCTACTATCTTTGTGGAAGCTGCGATAGTATTTCCTGAAGAGTCATCAACAGGGAAGCCGGGATCAGCCGGTGGTTGCTGCTTAGAAGTGTCCTTTTGCAAACCCTTGGGCTTGACAATGCTGACGTTCACATAATTAGCTTGTTGGAGCAGAAAACTCGATTCCGAACTAACGTAAATCTCATAACGGTGTGAACTCTCTACATCATCGTAGTGTGGATGAGGCAACGCAACACCACGAAGCAAGATGGTAGGGCCAGCAGGCTCGGCATTTCGCTTCCGTCTACTAGAGCTGCCACCAGTTGATTTGGTGACGCTGGCAGCGCGCTTATCAGATTTGGTCTTCTTTCTCACTTTGGGAGCAATAACTACCTCGGTATTAGTGTCCAACCGAGCAAGCTGAGGGGAACCTTCAGGCAGCGGGGGTTCAATTTTGAGCACTTTCAGGGCCGCCACCGACGTGGGAGACGGGTAAACAAGAATATTGTGGAGAGTGGAAACGGCTCGAATCTGGTTCAACATGCGACCCTCTAGAAATTGGGCGTGCATCTCGACAATTTCCCAGTCAGACGCGGACACAGGCTCGAGGTGGACGGTATGTGCCACAGGAGTATTAAGATGTACCTTGATAGTGACTTTTTTTTTGTTTTCCAGATCTAATGATTGGGCAAACGTAGGATCAATCTCGAGGCTTGATTCACCAGTGTGGCTGGACTGTGTAGACATGCCGGTCCAGCCTACAAACGCCTTTTTGTTGGGTGACGAAGAAAACCGACTGGTGGACCACACAAGCTCAAACACAACATCTTGAACATTCTAAGTATTGAAAGCAAAAGCAATTCAAAAAAATTTAGTTAGTGAATTGTAAAATAAGATAATTCTGGTAGATTCAACATACAATGTTAGAACTGAAGAGGAGATTAGACACTGACGCCGGAACATTGACCAAACCTGATCTCAAAGGCGTCAACACGACCTCAGCAGTATGAGTCGACATGAATTTAAGCGATTAAAACAAAAAAAATGTAAGTATAAAATCTTGTTTATAAGGACAAACGAAAGAGAACGTATAAAACAAAAAAAAAACCAAATAAAAAAGAAGGTTGGTGAAGAGGAAAAGAGCCGGTGATCAGAAGTTTTAATTTAAACTGTCGAAACGTGAAAATTGAAAATAAAAAAGGAAATGTAAAGAGAAAAAAAAATCAAAAAACACAAAAAAGAGTGTGGGGTTAGCCGACAAACATAAGACATAAAAATAAAGAAATAAAACTTAGAATTGTCGAAGTTTTAAGACCTTTTCAAAGTTACTTGTAGTTTGAAAGTTTTACTGATAATTCAGTGACCTGTCTTTTTTTTTTTTAGTGCTGAACAAAGATCATCATACTTCTTCTTAACCTCCATGCCTACCACCAATTTACTAAATTTATTCTTGTTTTTCTCCTTTTTATTTTTAAATTTTATTACCTGCATTGTTTGATCAAATAGATAGCGTGCTTGAGACAGTTCATTATGGTCAGTCTCAGTTCAGTGTCATATTTTCTTGGATGGTCATATTTTATTTCATGGGTAAGCAATCACCGGCGCGCACACGGATATCCTATCCGCTCAGACCTTTTGATTTCTCTCATACTAAATTTTTTTTCTTTTTTTTTTCTTTCTTTTTTTTTGTGCTTGCTGTTAGGGTCTCGCATCGTATCCGCCAATTCTACTCAACATCCGTCTGAAATCTGTTGAAGGTATATCGATTGACTTTTTGTACCTCAACCTGGTCGGGTATTTATGCTACACGACCAGTATCTTCATGCTCTATTTCAACCCATTTGTCCGGGAGCAGTACGCAATGAAGCATACAGGCGATAGAGACCTGGCCATGGATCCATCACACAAACACTACCCACTTCTCCAGCTTAACGATGTGGCATACACGGTACATGGCCTTTTTTGTGTGCTGATTGTGTTTTACCAAGTACACTTTAGTACGTTTAAGAAGGCACGGACAACGTTATCAACATCTACACGGGGGCTGCTCTACCTAGTTGGCACTTTGTGCGTTATTACTATTGGTAATGTGCTTTTGTTTAAGGATCGAGCGAGTTTTACACTACTGGACATTGCGGAAGTTTTGGGGTACATCAAGGTGGTGATGAGCGTTTCGAAATACATTCCGCAACTTATTTATAACTATCAACGCAAGTCGACCAAGGGCTGGGCCATTAACTCAACAATTCTGGATGTTATTGGTGGGGTGTCATCACTGGGTCAGTTGTTTTTAGACGGGTACATTAACAATGATTTATCGTCGATCTGGGGTAACACATCCAAGCTGATGTTGGCGCTGGTGACGATAGGCTTTGATATGATAGTTTTGCTGCAACATTATGTGATTTTTCCAAAGTACTTCAAGCCAGAAGTAATTAGTCTTAGTGACTTTAAGTGATTGCATTTCCTTTGCATAGTTGCGTTTGCTTGATTATATGAAGATTTTAACTAGATGTTTTTTTAACTCATTTTTTTTTTTAATTTTTTTTTACTATTTCATTAATTTTTTAAACAAATCGTGGTTGGATCTGAGTTTACTGATAGGGGTATCTGAAATCTCCCTATTTGCGCTTTGCGAATGTTAAAGTTTGTTTGAATCTCTGTGTGTTCCTTAATTTAATGTTTGCATCATTTTTATTAATTTTTTTAAATCAGTGATCTATATAATTTTTTTAAGTTAAACTGTAAAATTACTTGACAGGACAAAACGTTACAATTTTGACTTTATTTGAACCAAAGTTTAGATTATGCTGTGAGTGCGGCGGAAACCTTTTTGACGTTTTGGATGTGTGCCAGTCAAAATTAACAAACCACAAAAGCCGGGTAAAACAAATTATTACTTTTTTAAAAAAACCCAGTGAAAAACAGACCATTGCCAACTGTTTCAAAAAGATAAAAAAAACATCAGGTCTTTTTTTTTTTTTTTTTTGAAAGTCAGAACAGTAAAAAATTTGAGCACTACCACCAAATTTTTCCAAAAAAATTAGATGAAACAATTAGATCTATAGAGACAAGAAAAACAGTTGCAAAAATATTAAGATTATCTTAAATCTGTAATTTTGTTTACAGCCACTTTTTCCAATTTTTTTTTTTTTTTAATTTTTTTTTTTTCATTTTTTTCGCAGCAGTTTTCTTTAGCATTAAGGACAGGTTCAAGGGGATTGTAGTTTTTTTTTTTTTTTTGGTGCCGTAGGACATAATAGCGGGCCGATAAAACATGATTGATAAATTCTCTTTCAACAGAGGAGGGGTTGCCAACCGGATCATGAAATATATACAGTCCACTTCATTCTGGTTGAATCAACACTTTCAACAACAAACCATGACTTAAACAATGAATGTCAACCTGAACATCAAAATTATTATGTCCAATCAAAATATTTTTAAATTTTTTAAATTACTTAGAGTCTTTATCTTTTAGTTATTTGATGTTTGAGTTGAATTTCATTGTTTGTTAAAGTCATGGTTTGTTGTTAAGATTGTTGATTCAACCAGAATGATGTGGACTGTGTATGTAATTGTGTGGTTATCAAGAAACCAACGTGGTTTCTTCGTGATTTATGGCGTTTGAGAGACTGGAAAAGCGGCAACAATTTTGACAACGAAAAAACACCAAAAAAATAAATAAAAAAGTTATTTTATTAATACTAACTTTTAATGGGGTTTTTATTTTTTTTAATTTTCATTTTAAGTTAATAATTTATACTAAATATTTTTTTTAAAAGAAAAAAAAAAAACGTGCACAAAGATTAATTTGTGTTTGTTTTATCAAATGAAAAAAGTCTGTCAGGAACAGTCCTTAGTGGCCACGTCGCAGCGCCCACACACCACAATGCCGGTGTCGCGTTTAAAAAGTAAAACAAACAAACAAACAAACAACAACAACAACAACAACAACAAATAAAAAAAATTGTTGAATGTAAAAATCAAATAGAAATTGAAAAATAATTAAAATAATTAATTGTAGCGAGCGGGGCCGGCTTCAACCAATGGTAGGACTCCAAAATTATGTCTTGATAGCGTTGAGCGGACTCTGCTGAAACAAATTTTTTTTTTGTCTACAAAATAACACCATTTTTTCCTATAAAAGTGAAGAGACTCAGTTGCAGCAGTTGAACTGTATATGGACAATATTGTGAACCCAATAATGAAAGTGCAGTAGCACTGTACCTGTCTACAAAAACCGGGGGCGGCATCAGTACTGATGCTGCTACTTCCATCACCCTCCCTTTTTTTTTATCTTTTAAATTTTTTTTATTTTTCAAATTTTTTTTTTTTTTTTTTTTTTTTTTAACTTTTTTTAGCTTTTTAATTTATTTGATTCTTTTTTGAAATTTTAGTTTTTTTAATTTTTTAAATTTTTTTTTTTTTTTTTCATTTTCTTTAATATTTGATTTTTTTTGATTTTTTTGATTTAATTTTTTTTTTAGTTTTTTTTTTTTTTTATTCTTTTTTTTCATCTAGGCTTGGTTCCTTCTTAACACCCACGCTCATAAAAATCATCCTTGTCGTCACACGTTCACCTTACCACACCACTATTTATCATGAAAGTCGATGCTTCGCATCCTCCACAACAACAGCAGCAGCAGCCATCACAAATAACATCACAACAACAGCCACAGCCGCTTAAACAGGACCCATCTGCTGCTTCTCCATCACAACAACAACAACAACAACAACAGAAACAGCAGCAGTCACAACAGTCCCAGCCATCACAACAAAAAAATCCCCAATTTCAAAATCTGAAAACTCTTTCACCATCGATAAAAAATGAAAAGGACACGCTTCATAACTATATTTATGACTATCTGATTAAACAGAAACTCTTTGACTCTGCCAAAGCCTTTCATAAAGAAGCAGAAGTTGCTGAATTATCGGCTTCAACGACCGTCATTACTGGCGCGTCTACAACTCCCGATAACCAGTCTAAAGCCAACTTTAACACATCTAGTATAAACAGCGATAACGGTTCCAGCTCTGGAAGCAGTATCACTAATAAAGCCACTAGCTTAGCTAGCTCTACTAACTCTAAAAATAATACTAACAGTAGTAGTGGTAACAACGAATCTTCATCCAAGGCTTTAACGAAAAACCAGTCACCGAGTAATGACAACTCAAATGAAAAATCTTCTAATAATGACCACAACGCTTCATCAAATACCTATACAAATGGAGTCACAAGCTCATCTAACTCGTCGACTCCACTCTCTCATACAATTCAGAACAAAAAGACCGCCAATAATCCTGGCAAGTCTGTAAGTAAAAAAAAAAAAAAAAACCGCGAACCCCCCTTAATCTAACTAAATTTTTATTTCTTTTAATTTTTTTTAACTAACGCGTTTTTTTTTTAAAGAACACTAAAGATGTTAATCATGCCGACATGTTGAGAGATCTTCCATCGCCTACTGTTCAGGTTGATACCCCTCAGGGGTTTCTTTTAGAATGGTGGTTGATTTTCTGGGATATCTACAACGCAAAAACCATGAAGGGTGGCTCTACAAACGCTCAACAGTATTTGCAAAATTCTCTCAGATTGCGCCAGGAACAGACTAGAATGCTTCAACAACAACAGCAACAACAACAACAACAACAGCAGCAACAACAACAACAGCAGCAACAACAGCATCAGCAACCACATCAAATGCATCAGTTAGGTCAACAGCAGCAGTCTCAGTTTCCTCAGCAGGTCGCCGTCCAACAGATTCAGCAACAGCCTGGTATGATTCCTCAAGGCAATGGCACTATGAACCTTGTGGGACCAAATGGGCAATTAGTCAATTACGCTGGTTTTATTAACCCTCAACAGGCTGCCATGATCAATGCGGGGCTGATGCATAACCCTATGGCAGGTGGTCAAATCCCTGATAATTTGTCCGAAGCTGAAAAGAGAAACTTGGCTACCCGTCAGGCCTTCTTTCGAAGAAACATGTCTGCAGCTGGTATGCCTGTAAATCAGATGCAGTTTCAACAGCAACTGTTCCAGCAGCAGCAGCAACAAAGAATGCAACAGGCCCAGCAGGCCCAGCAGGCCCAACAGGCACAACAGGCTCAGCAAGCTCAACAGGCTCAACAGGCCCAGCAAGCTCAACAGGCTCAACAGGTCCAACAGGCTCAACAAGTCCAACAGGTTCAGCAGGTTCAACAGGTTCAACAGGCCCAGCAGCAGCAGCAACAACAACAACAGCAGCAGCAACAACAACAACAACAGCATCAACAACACGTGCAATCTCAACAGCCACATCAGTTACCTAACCAACCTCCGCATCAAAAACCTCAGCTGAGCCAGCCTGGCCAGCCCGGACATCCTGTTATACACCGCCAGTCAGTCCCACCTGGTCAGGTCCAGGCAGCCGGGCCGGGCCAGCCAGTGCCAGTAGGTCCACAGACCCAGCAGCAGGCTCAACAAACCCCACAGACACAACCATCTCAGCATCAGTTGCAGCAGCAACAACAACAACAACAACCGCATCAACCCATTCAACCAGGCCATGCAATTCGTGTCCAACAAAACCCGAATCAGCAACAGGTCCGGCCGTCTGGACAAGTATCGCAGCACCAGACTCCCCAACCCACACCCCAGTTTGCCCATGCTCAGCCTCATACGTCCAATCACGCCAGTCCCGCTTCTCATTCTCAGGGTCCTATGAACCAGCCACAAGTAGTCTCACATCGTAACTCCCCCGCAGTTGAAGGTGAAACTTTGAACTCGCCGTCAACTCAAGGCGGGTCGCCGGCTAAACGTCAACGACTGTCTCCTGAAGGAACATATATTACTACTGGCGTACCAATGAATGGGCAAATGATGCAAAACATGGCTGGCCAGCAGGTCATGATTCCGAACGGCATGCAATTCAATCCCCAATTCAATGCTAATATGGTTCAAATGAAGGTTGGTATGAACGGTATGCCACAGCAATTCCCGGTTGGAATGATGACTCCTCAGCAGAGACAGAATCTCATTAATATGGGAAAGATTCCTGGTCAGCCGATGATGACGCCGGGCATTGTTCAGATGCCTGGTGGTGCTGTGACTGTTGATGCTCAGGGTATGATTATTGACGAGTATGGGCGTATGACGGGCAACCGTATACCACCAAACATGGCGGCACTCCAGGACTATCAAAATCAGCTCATGCAGATTGAACGTACGAATCAACAGAAATTGACTGACGGTAGCAATGGCCTTGTGCAAGCTGGTATGGTAAATTCTCAACGAACGCTCTCAGCTGTCGGCGTGAACCCCAACCAGCAGGTGCAGTTTCAAAAGCAAAGTCGGCCAGGCAACTCGGCTTCGCCCGGAGTGCCTAATGCTGACATTCCAAGAAACGCCAAGGGGCAACCACAGACCCCTGTACAGGGCCCGATACGAACATCACCGTCTGGCAATGGGTTCAATGGAACCATGATCCAAGGTCCTAATGGTATGATGATGGCGCCGCCCATGCAAGGTACAGCGCATGTCATGTGGCAAGGCCAACCGACCCAAACCCAGAGCCCGCACATTCAGCAGCAGCAGCGGCAGTCTCCTTCTCTGGGAATGGCTGGCCCACAGCAGCAACTTCCGCCTGGACATTCTCCAGCCATGAACCATCAGAGCCCAAATACAGTTATGGGACAGCCGCCTAATCAGATGCCACCACCGAATGGGCCAGTTTCTGTTATTGGAAATAAAACACAGCCGTCTTCGCCAAATATTTCCACCAATCCGCCAACCCCAACAAAGACAGTGGTCAAGCAAGTTGGCAAGGCCGGTAAGAAGACAGACTCTCCCAAACGTCGGAATAAAAAAGCACCTGCAACCCCGGTCGGGACTTCAGAGCCGCCGACACCTACAACTCCTGCCACACCCCACACTGCCAACAATCCATTACCGGTTAGTACCACGTCTGCACCTAACCCTGCGAGCGTTATGGCGTCTGCCAATACGCCCAATAGTTCTGGCTCCAAGACTAGCGGCAACGATAAGGAAAAGGTTGAGATGGAGATTGGCGATGGTGTCCTGTTTAATACAGGAAACCAAGGCATGCACTTGACAGCTCAATCTATGCAGATGACGACCGGTCCTGACGGCATTGATGCGCATGTCATGGTGCCGAACGGCGGGCCTGTTTTAGACGGTACCGGGTTTTTAGAGGACTTTGGTGGCAATGAGAACGATATAGATTTCGACATTAACACATTTCTTAATGAGGATGGCACGTCAGGCAGCATGGGTTTTGAGGGCAGTACGGGATTTTGGCCGGAGTAGTAAGTTATTTGGGAAGGGAAATTCTACATTAAAGATTTATACATGTAATATTATCTATATAAGCCAACGAGTTAAAAAAAAGAAAAAAAGGAAAAAAAGAAAAAAAGAAAAAAAAAGAGAAAAGAATAGAAATAACAAGCAAACGCCAGCACCTATTATTAAAAATTTTAACCAAAAAAAAAAAAAAAAAAAAACTAGAATATATACAATGGCGTGATGATACGAAGTATTTTTTATTTTTTTAATTTATAGCATCAGGAAGAAGAAGAAAAAAATTTACAAATAGAAATGATGATGGTAACTAAAAAAAAAAGTGAAAAAAAAACAAGAAATTTTCAATATTTTGTAAAATTAATTGCAGGAACAGAAGAGTATTATACGTATGATAAAATATTAGATCAGATCATACAGGTTGAGAAAGAAAAAAAATATTATCAGATCACCAAATAAAAGAAAGAATTCAGTTGGAGTCCAAAAAAATTAAAAAAAAAAATTCAAATAAATAAATCAGTTAAGACCATCGGACTGGATAAGAGAAAGTGACCGTTTGACGACGGGTGTTTTTAAATATTTTATTCTTAGTTTTTAATTTATTTTTTTATTTTTTTTGTTTTTTTTAGTTTTGAGCGGGAACAGATTCCATTTGAAGGATTTTTGTTTGGTTGTTGGTGGATGCAAAGGTTTCGGCAATCAGCGAAAAAAAAAAAAAAAAAATTTAAACTAACAAAAAGTTATTTAAACGGAATCTTTCAAGTCACTTTTAGAACTAATCTTTAATGTGTTTTTTTTTTCTAGGTTCTTTAATTTTTTTATATAAAATTTTTTTTTTGGTTTTCGTGTTTGTGATTTGTTGTTAACTTATTCTTCCATTTCTTGTTGCCAAAATGGATTTTTTGCTAGCATAGGACTCTTTTTTTAAAAAATTTAATAATATTGTCAACATTTACATTAAGAACAATTGGAAAACTGTTTTGTTTTTTGAGCTGATTTTTTTTTTTTGTTTTCATTATCGGAAATAAATTTATAGTAATGAAAAAAACAGATTAGATTAAAAGCAAATCCTTCAAGTAGTCCGATTAAATCCAGAACCAAAAAAAAACAAACATAAGAAAACCAAAAATTTAAAATTTTCAATCTTCATCTAAGTGTACATATGTGTATATATGTCTATACTCTAAAAATTTGATGGTGCCATTGTTTTTTTAGGCGTTGGTTATAATGATTTTTTTTACCTTAAAGTAAATCTTTAACTTGATGTTGAATTTGTTAAATTTATTTTATTTTCAACTTTCAGAGCTTTTTTTTAAAATTGATTTACCGAGGGGTTTAGGGTTGATAATTTTTTTATTTTTTTTTTTATTTCTTGAACGTGGAAATCTATCACGCGTTTTATGTTTAAAAAAAAAACCAATCTCTGCCGAGATTTTTCATTGATTTTTATTTGATTTTATTTTTATTTAATTTTTAATTTTTAATTTTTTTTGCTTGTTTAATCTTTACTGATAAATTTTTTTTTTACAAAATGCTTTTGTGATGGTTGACAACAACAACAACAAACAAACAATTTAAACTATCATCTACACACACACACATTTATATATCTCTCTCCAACTATATATACTCTTTTCTTTTACCTCCCTATACCCAGTCCAATGGACACAGACACACACCATTACCGCGACGATGATGATCGGTACGTCTCGCTCGAAAACGGTAAGCATAACTACCCACTTTTTTATTTTTAATTTGTTCAAACACATAAAACAAATTTAAACAAAAAAAATAACAAACATCCTACCGAGGATGGAAAAAAAAAAAAAAAAAGAAACCTGGGGACGTTGACCCTTCTTTGTAAACAGCCGTTTTTTTTGTTTATTTAAAAATTTGTTATTTTTTTAACATCTTCTGCTGACCACTGCTTGCTTATTAGATCTCGCTGGCTGGGGGATTGAGCAGGCCCCTACCGCCTACGACGACGACGAGTACTACTACTACACCTCGGCTTCCGATGCCGGTGACAACGTATCCGACTATGGGGACGTCCCTACGCAGTACGAATATATCCATGACGACACATATTTTCAACAGCCCAAATACATCTCTACACCTGCAGCCCAGCAGCAGCAGCAGCAGCAGCAGCCGGGGCTCGCAAAAAAACCTGGGCACCGGTCAACAAAGAGCCAGACCATCCTTGAACCGCTCATTCTTGCGTCTGTGACAAAACTTGCAGCGTCAACTTCATACCTCGACCAAAAGCGCGCCAACCTTGTTGCACTGTTCCGGCGCTCGCTGAGCTACAATCCGTCCGGGCGCGGGTCGCACGAGACGTTGCGGTTTGTGGAAAAGTTTCGATACCTCCTGGTTTCGAGCTCACTGCTAGACTCACAGGTATCAGTTCATCCGCAGCAGCAGCAGCAGCAGCAGCTAAATAGCAGCAGAACACGTGCGGGTTTGAGCCTACAGCGGCGTCAGCGTCGCTGGGGCCACCGAAAGTCGACCTCGCTGGCCCTAGCCATCACCACCGCCACAACCAACGCAACCGCGGCATTAATGTCGGCATCCCCCGCGAACCAGGGCACTAGTGCTGCTGTTGTTCTTCTTGTGCTGCTTGCATGGGTGCTAAAACACGAGAAACGGGGCGGTACTGATAGCGCCCTTATTCGCGCGCCAGGCCAGCGGCAGGTGCTGGCCATAGTCGTGACATTTGGCACACTCCTGGTTCTTTTCTCGTACGCGCGACGGCACATGCTGCGATGTCTGCGCACGCGTGTGCTTGAAGATACGGACGCGCTCATTGATTGCTTTCGACGCTTTGACGCGGTTGTGCTGAAAAACATTGCCGTACTGCAAGAGCTAGAGCTGATAGCGGTGAATGGCGCTTCTGGGCCAGGTTTGGCGGGCGAAACCGGGATCAGAGAGGCGCTTGTGCTAGGCAAGCACCTGCGGGCGACGCTGTCTGCAGTCTTGTATCTTGCCCTCACGGCTTCCTTGACGGCCATTGTCGCGGTGCTCCCCTCGTGTAGCTTTCTTGACCTCGAAAAATATTTGAATATTTACGAGCTGGACATTACGATTATCCAGCGCGATTTCTGCTCGACTTTAATTAATGATGATGCTAGCACTAAAATGACGACTGAAGAAATTTTACTGTCGATCACGGGTGTTCCTTCCAAGATGGACTATTTTGGCGCGCACGCAGCAACGGCGTCTGTGCGGCGGATCCGCGGGGAGCTGCATAAGCTCCATTTTCTGCGGCGGTTGTACACATGCTGTCTGTTGGCCCAGTCGGGGAGAGGCGAAAACAACGTTAGCAGTTGGGGTACATGGCTGGCAGTGGATGACTCGCTGCTGTCAATTATCGAGCTGCTTGATTCACTCGGCGTAACGCTCAATGAAACGCGTGACCTTGACATTCTTTCGCCAGTCCGTCGACAACAACAACAGCAGCAGCAGCAACAGAACTCGCAAGTGGATCGCACTATGCAGGTCAAGCTTGGTGCTGTTAACGAGCTGCAGCAGCGGCTTCTCCAGCTTGAGTCCACGCTTGAGGTTCTCCGCGACGAGCTGCTGGCGGATCCCAACCCAAGTGCGCCGCCGCCGGCCAGTGCAACGGCTGTCACCGCTGGGCTCGACGACATTGTCGAGTTGTGGGAGCGACGACCGTTTATACAAACTGGCCCACCACAACCCCAGACGGAACAACGACCACCACCACCGCAATCTCCTGCTCCCCCGCTACAGCAGCAGCAGCAGCAGCAACTGGCCCCGCCACTATCCCCACGGCCGTACTACACCCATCACCGCCGGCATTCCTCTGAGTTCACGACACTGAGCGGCGCCACCGTTGTGCTTGAGGGCACGGCACCCGACCGGTTTGCGTCGCCCAAGGGCGGCGGGCTCCCCGCTGCCAAGCCGTCTCGCGAGCAGCGGATTGCGGCGCTGGCCCAGCGCAGACGCGTCGACGCCGAGCGCAAAGCCGAGCAGCAGCAAAAGGCGAGCCTAATGCTGGAGCTCGATAACGTGCTCAAACGCAAACAGGCCTAATTGTTGCTTTTCTCCCCACCCTGGTAAATATCTTTTCTTTTTCTCATTTTTTTTGGTTGTCTCTTTTCTTGTACATACACATTTACGCCGATTACCCATCGTCAACCGTCTTTTTCTTCCACCCTTTTTTTTTTTTTTTCATTTGGTAAGGGTTGGTGATAGGAAGAGGAGTATTAGTATCCGAAAAAAAAAAAAAAAGTACACATGTCCAGTTTATGGGTCTGTCCAGCGACTCTCACAAAACACAATCTCTCTCTTTAATTTTTTATAATTATTGAAACCTGATCTCCACCCCTCCAATTCTCTTTGCATTTTTTTCACCCCCCCCCCCCCTGATTTTTTGTTCAATTTTTTATTGTTGTTTGAATTATATATTTAATTTGTAATTTCTATCTATTCCTTCTGTCATTTTAATTCTTTTTTTTTTTTTAATTTGTCTTTTTTAATAATTTTTTTTTTCGTTGATGTTGTTGTTTGGGGTCAAGTTTGTGTTTATTTGTGAATACTCTTTTTTGCTTCTTCATTTTTAATTTCAGTTAATGTAATAATTAAACAATAATAAAATATAGGATTCTTGACAAAATTTGATTTACTCAAGTTCAATCACTCAGTTCAATAAACTAAAACATTTGAATGAAATAAAAAAAATTAAAAAAAATTAAATATAAATTATTCAAATAACAAGAATAAATGCACAAGTAACAAAATTGCAATTGTGTATGCCAAAAAATAATTACACACACACAATCAGCTTTACTGCTGGGTCAAAAGCTAAACGCCTCGCCCTTTAGTTGGTTATTAGACCTGGACGAGCGACTCAGTGAACTCGACGCCACTAAACTTTTCAAGGCCCTCGCCACCATAGCTGGTCAAGGGTGAAACCTCAACGTCGACACCGGCGGCAACGCGCGCACCCGCAGCCTGCAGCCAGCGCGTGCTCTCCTTCAGCAGATCCGCCCGCGACGTCTCGGGCCCGTCCTCCTTGGAACCAGGCGCATTCTTGAGCGGCGAGAACTCGCGCGCACGATACACCTCCAGCGAGCCAAAGCGGTCAAACTCAAGCGTGGGGAACACGTCAAACACAAACTGCTCCAGCTTAATGCCGTTCGGGGTCGTGGGCTTAGGGTCAACGTTGCCCGTGGTAAGGTCCACATAGGGAATCTTCTTGTGCGCAATGTGGTAGGGCAGCGCAGTGCCGGGCCACGAGGGAATGCCCTCGAGGAAACTCGCAGAGTAATAGTGATTGACAATGTTGGCCGCACGGAACTTGAGCAAACCGTCTGTGGTCTTCTCTGCCGCGAGCTCCGCGCTAATCTCAGAGTACTCAATGACGTCCGGGCGACCGTTCTTGGACACAATCAGACCGACTGACTCGGTGGCGTCGCGCTTGCGCACAACCTTGGTGCCAATGTCCAGCTTGCGCGCCTGGGCCCAGCCAAGGAAGACAGGATCCGCGACTTTGACAAGACAATTGTCAACGCAGTAGGTGTGCAAATGCTGAATGCCACGCTTCTTCAAGTCGTCCAGCACGCCAGACTTCCAAAGAGCCTTGTAGATACCACCGTTTCCATCCGGCGCAACCGCAACCTTGGAAGGAGTCTCGAGGATAATCTTGCCTTCTCTGGTAAGACAGGGCAGCACACCCTGCTCAAAGAAAATAACGTCATCACCATTGAGACCAAAGTACTTGTTATCCTTGAAAAATTGTTCGGTAGGAGCACGTGTGGGACCAGAAGTCATAATGTACCAGGGCACAACGGTTCCGGGGCCCGCCAGCTGCTGGACCTTGGCAATTCGCTCGGCCTGGAGCTGGAAGAGCGACTTGTGCGAGGGAAGACCTACATCGTAGCAGCCCTTGGGTGCAGACGATCCTAAACGGGTGCCCTGGCCGCCAGCAAGCAGAATCACGGCAACCGAGTTATTGCGAATCAGGTTGAGACCAGCCTTGTACCATTCCGAGGTCTCATCGTCGGCGTCTTGGTCAAGAAGCGAAGCGGTAGCAGTTTCAGGGAGCGGCTCAAGCTTGGCCTCGCTCTCGTCAGCAGGAGCGGGATTGACAATGACGGTGTCAGCAATTTGGCTAATCTCAGCAGGATCAATGGCAGCAAGTTGCTCGAGCAGGTTGGTCTGGTCGGCCGCGCTCAGGGTGTCCCAAAACGTGAAAACGTGACCTTGACCGGCCGCATCGTAAGCAGCCTTAACAGACTCGTATGAAGAAGAGGGAGACATTGGTAATGATGAGAATGGAGAATGGAAAAAACTAGAGATTTGCAAATGGGGTTTACTAAGGTAGTATGACAAGAGAAGAGGAAAGAAAAGGAGAAAGAGAACAAAAACGTGGTTGTTTCTATTTTTGTTGTGTTGATTTTTCATGTTATTTAAAAAAAGTAAACAAAAAGGGAAAAAAAAAAAAAAAAAAAGAAAAAAAAAAAAAGACTAAAACATTATGTATGAGAATTAAAAATATCATTAAGAAAGACCCCATGAATGAAATGTTTAACACACTTAATACTGAGATTAATTATAAAAACCCCTCCATCATCAATGTTCACTTAAAAAATTTAGCATAATCTATGTTATAATTTTTTTATATTTCATGATTAAATTTATACAGTTGGAAACTTTTCTTAAATTTTTGTTTTGATTTATAAATTGTTTTTCTGTTCTACTGCTTAATCTGAAAAAAAAAAAAAAAAAAAAAAAAAAAAAAAAAAAAAAAAAAAATCTGTACCTGAATGTTGTAAATCGTTTTTTTTTTCATGCTTTTTTTTTAGAAACAAATTTTGTCTCTTGTTCGATTTCATAGTTTTAAATTTTTTTCTTTCATTCAATCACCACTTTTTTTAACCTGGTATTCTTGAATGAAATAATGTTCAAGACCCGCGTAGTGCCATATAATTATCAAAATTCATCAAGTGTAAGATTTATTAAACCACTTTGTTGTTACAGACAATATCACTCAAATTGAAATCAATAGAAAACCTGCATAGACCCCCAACTTTTCCTTTTAACTCATATTCACACAACCGGTACCTGGAGAGAGAGAGAGAGCTAAATACAAAAAAAAAAAAAAAAACGCTCATAGCGTATCCAAATTGATGGTTCTAGTGATTGTGGTTTATCAATTGAATTGATGTTTGTATGCATCACCGTTCGTTTGCAGTGTTTTGAATAACGTTTTCACGACAATTGATTGTTATAGCTTTTTTTTTAATACTCTCCGTTTTCTCAATGAAAATAATTTTTTTAAAAAAAATTGTTAGCTATTGGAACAGACCTTGATGAATTTGGCACCATAAACAAACAAATTTCGATTTCAGTAACACTCGCACTGACAACTGTTACATTAGAAATAGTTTTACGTAATAAACTATTTGTATCACTTGCTATTATACCAGTAAAAGTAAGATTTAATGATTGTCCTGGCATTAAAAAGTTGCCATTACAAAAAACTATGACTGCAAAAATGTGAAATCGATTCATATATAGATCTTTCTTTAAGACTCAAAAACACTGTCTTTCAAGGCCTTTTTTTTTTATTTTCACTCTGTTCATTAATTTTCATTGTAAAGACAAAAAAAAGGATTTAACTACAGTTTTACTGTCCTCAATTCTAATGTATTCGTTGAACGTTGAACCATATCTTCTGCGCATTGGGATCTGGACTTGTTACTACACATACATTTCTGGAACTTTGGCCCATCGTCATGATATTAGCACTCAAAAATGGCATTAAGGTGACATTACTTTCATGAGCAAATAATTATCAGCATGACCTTTTTGAAAAATTTGTTTGAAAAAATCTTTCTTTAATGTAACTGTATAGCGATATTCAGATCCCGTGGAATAACCAGCTACAGTACAACTAGACACTATATTAAATTCAAAAACAATCTTGTAATCATAGCTACTAATAAAAACATTTATTTATTTACTGGTGTTTGAAAACAAAAGATTCATAAACAAACAGCACTGAATTCTAACAGTTTTTTTTAAAAAATTTCAATTTGAATCATGTTTCTTCCCCAATTTTATACCACAATTTCAAAAGCCGAAGAATTGGTTTCGATTTTTTTTAAAGAAACACAAATAAAAATGAAAAGATTCCAATCTAAGAATGTGCAAAAGTGAAATAAGAAAATAAAAAAAATTTAAAAAAAAAGTGGTTAAGCAGTCTAAACCATTTGTAGACTGCCCGTCATATACAAATTTTTTTTTAAAACTAAATTGGCAACTTTTTAGTTGGGTGGAGAGCAAAATTACTTTTTTTTTTTTATTTCGGGGTTTTTTAAACGGATTTTGAGACTGTTGTCATCGATTTCAAGACTTGAGCGTTAACTCGTTAGGTTGTTCACGCCAGTAAACAAACGTGGCAACACCAGCATTTTTTGTTTAGACTATCATCAACTTATATAAAAAGTGGCATATCCACACTGTATTTTATATTCTAGAACAAAAAAAAATCATTCAATCCTTAAGGAAAATCTCTTCGAGATACAAAAAGTTTTTTGATTGTTTTAATTGAGTGGATTCCATTTTTACCAGGCAGTGCGTGTCGTCTACCTAAAACTTTTGAACCCGCTCAACCGTAAGCACCGGGAAGTAGTATTGATTTCTATAAACTCTTTGTATTCTATAGTGCAATTGTACACTGAAAAAGCGCCACACATACCCAATGCTATTTGTAGTGCGCCTTGTACCACAAGGCCCCCCCTCCTCCTCTTCCCCCCTTGTCGAATTCAAATAAAAAAAAAACCCCCCGAAACGCTTCTCGTGTGGTGTTTCAGTCTCTTTCAGTGCTACAAGACAGTGAAACGTAGCCCGTGCTGCCTATCAACTTGCACAAACTCGCTTGAAATGGAGTTAACCATTTAACCCAGCATGTAAGAACAGGTGATTTGACCTGAACAACAGTTTGAGTTGCAAAGAGTTATACTGGGGAAAAAAAAAAAAATAAAAAAAAATCAAAACCTCCACAATTGTTTGAATTCACTAAAATGTTTCTTCTTTTAATCACTCGATAACACAGCGCAAACGCCAGAAAGAGAAAAAAAAAACTTGTCGTACATGTGCATATCTCAGTGCCTTAAACTTGTTTCTACTGGTTGTAACAATACTCTGAAAGAAGTGAAAAAACAAACAAAAAAAGTTCAATGGTTGATCTGATCTAAGTTTTTTTAAAAAAAAAAAAAGTAACAAAATCCAAGCGATAGTTATTTTAACCCACACCTTGACTGCTAAGCTTTTTTAAAATTTTTAGTTTTCAAGTGAATTTAGTGAGTCCCGTTTGGGGTTTTACGTAGTCTTTTTTTTTTTTTTTTTTTTTAGTTTTTTTCTATTTTCTTTTTTCCCCAAGCACAATGACGTCAATCATAGTTATAGTGACCCTGACTGGCTTGCTTGAAAATCAGTATACTAGAATAGCAGCAATATCACCAACTAAGCATTATCATCAACATCAAGAGTTATGAAAAAAAATTAAAAAATTTAGTTGATAATTGTTTTGATAATATCAATGTTAGTTAAAAAATTTAACAGTGTGACTTGATCATATCGTCATTTGCAGCGCGTTTTTATTTGCCACTTTAAAACGGCAACGAGAATCTCTCCTTTGGCTGTTCGCACACGTTGTCGACTGCACCATGTTGTCGCTGTCAGCTCCATTAAGGTTTGTACCTGCGCTCACAGTTGTTAGAAACAGACCCAAATATACTTTGAGACTGAATATTTCAGTACGTGTGACGATGGTAGTAAACAAAAAAAAAAATTGAAAATAAAAAATTAAAACAAAATTGTAGTTACTGGCTCTCAGCCCTGTTTTTGTGTTTTTAGAACATGTTATAATTTGAGAAATTTTGCTAAACGTTTTGTTAATGATGTTGTACAGAGATGTAAACCAATTTATGGTAAATTGGTTTTTTTTTTGCTAACTCCAAGTTATTTTTTACTTTAACTCTAAAAAAAAAAAACCTATGAAATACAACACTCTTTAAATATCTCCATATTAAATTTGTAATTTTTTTTTTCTTCCCTAAAGCAAAAAAAAAAAACATTGTTTTTTGTATTTATTTTTTTTTTCTATTTTATTTATTTTTATTGTTAATGTTTATTGTTTTTTTTTAAAGAACTCATCTAATACGACTTCATTTCTCCTTTATTCTTTTCACATCTTTCCTCCCTATAGCCGTATTCACTGCAATGACTTCCCTTCTTCCCGCAGTACAGGCTGAGGGACTGTCTGAAACTCCTTATAACGACGATAATACATTCATTACTGTTAGCGAAATCGTTCACAGGATATCTTTATACATCTCCTCGTCCCAGCTTCACCAGCAACAAAACCCCGACAAGGATGCTCTTCTAGGCACCAGCAGATATCTGCACCTCTCTTCTGACAGAACCGCCCTAGGCTTTGGTGGCGGCTTCTCTAAAGCCGGTTACGACATTTCTAATATTATCCCACAAGACCTTCCTGGCAGAAACACTCCCGCAAAAGCGTTGCTCGTTGACCAGCTCAACCTACTTGTGCTTAATACTAGATCTCTTTTTGAGCCCAATATTATGAACCCAGACCCCGACCAGCAAAATATTTTCAACTCCGTGGCCGCAAACGATCACACAACTTTTCAGAAAACCCTTTCCCGGTTTAATATCACTCCTCCATCCGATACGAACGACGAAAAACAGCAAGATGTCGCCCATACAAAGTCTCTGCTTTCTGCGCTGCTTAACAAGGTTGAGTTCCAACAGAATGAAATAGAGATCCAGCGTGCTACAGTCCTAGCCCTAGAAAATGATCTCGCTGCCGCCCGTTCAACCATTTCTGCAATCACTGACTCTATCAAACCTAATGAGCGCCGCTTTATTGACACAGATCTTTTGGACCGTGAGCTTACAAAGTCCCAGAATGCTAATCGAGCTTTCCAAAAGGCTTTACGAGAAATTGGCGAGGTTGTCATTGCTGTTGCTCAAGGTGACCTGTCAAAGAAAGTAATTGTTCACAATCAAGAGATGGACCCAGAAATTGTCAAATTCAAGGAAACGATAAACACCATGATGGATCAACTGCAGCGCTTTGCCTCCGAGGTCACTAGGGTTGCTACTGAAGTCGCAGGTGGCACGCTAGGTGGTCAGGCTGAGGGAGAAGGCACCGTTGGTGTCTGGCGCGAGCTCACAGATAACGTCAATATCATGGCGTCTAATCTTACAAACCAAGTCCGAGAAATTGCTGATGTTACCCGTGCGGTAGCTCAGGGTGATCTGTCAAAAAAGATCAACGTTCACGCGCAAGGTGAAATTTTGGAGCTACAAGATACTATTAACTCAATGGTGTTGCAGCTTCGGACGTTTGCATTTGAGGTCACCCGGGTAGCACGCGAGACTGGTGTCGAGGGTATGCTTGGAGGACAGGCTCAGATTGACGGTGTCGAGGGTATATGGAGAGAATTGACTGATAATGGTATGTACTGAAAGTGGTACAGTATCATACCAAGATTATTATTACTAACTCATTATTATTATTGCTCTAGTTAACGCAATGGCCAGCAATCTGACAGACCAGGTTAGAAATATTGCTAACGTCACTACGGCTGTCGCAAGAGGTGATCTTTCCCAAAAAGTGTCGGCTGACTGTAAGGGTGAGATCCTAGATCTTAAATCTACCATCAATAAAATGGTCGACCGATTGCAGAATTTTGCTACAGAAGTCACGACCCTGGCCAGGTCGGTAGGTACAGACGGTATTCTCGGTGGCCAAGCTAAGGTTGAAGACGTGGAGGGAGCGTGGAAGGAGATAACTGAGAATGTCAACGTTATGGCATCGAATCTGACTACTCAGGTGCGATCGATTGCTCATGTTACGACAGCTGTCGCGCAGGGTGATTTGTCGCAAAAGATTGACGTTCACGCTCAGGGCGAAATGTACGCGCTGAAATCGACCATCAATAAAATGGTTGACCGACTACAACTGTTTGCCTCTGAGGTCACAAGAGTTGCCAAGGATGTCGGCATTGATGGTAAATTAGGTGTGCAAGCCCAGGTTTCAGATGTCGATGGTCTGTGGAAAGAAATTACCACCAACGTCAATACTATGGCTGCGAATCTCACAACTCAGGTGCGTGCATTCGCTCAGATCACAGCTGCTGCCACAGACGGAGACTTTACCAGATTCATTACCGTCGAGGCATCTGGTGAAATGGATGCTCTTAAAACTAAGATTAATCAGATGGTGTTGAATCTACGTGAATCAATTCAGAGAAATACGGCTGCGCGTGAAGCTGCCGAACTAGCCAACCGCGCCAAGTCAGAGTTCCTTGCAAACATGTCTCACGAAATCAGAACACCCATGAATGGTATTATCGGTATGACGCAGTTAACGTTGGATACCGAGCTAACACAATATCAGCGTGAAATGCTGTCAATTGTGCACAATCTTGCCAATTCGTTGTTAACTATCATTGACGATATTCTTGATATTTCTAAAATCGAGGCTAACCGAATGACCATTGAGAAAATAGCATTCTCTCTGCGTGGAACCGTGTTTGGCGCTCTCAAAACCTTGGCGGTAAAGGCAAATGAAAAGCCTTTGGATCTTGTTTATAAGGTTGACAACACTTTCCCTGACAACCTTGTAGGCGACTCTTTCCGTCTTAGACAAGTCATTCTAAATCTGGTTGGAAATGCAATCAAGTTCACCGAGAGTGGTGAAGTTGCGCTAAGCGTGCGCAAAGCTGAAGACCAGAGCCGTGGTGGACCTGATGAGATGATGATTGAATTTTGCGTTTCCGACACTGGTATTGGTATCCAAGAAGACAAGCTAGGCGTTATTTTCGATACTTTCTGTCAAGCCGACGGTTCGACAACTAGAAAATTTGGTGGTACTGGTCTTGGATTATCTATTTCCAAGCGTCTCATTAATCTCATGGGTGGTGAAATCTGGGTCAGGTCTCAGTACGGCAAGGGCTCACAGTTTTACTTTACACTTGCGGTGCAGCCTGCAGACGCTGGTTTAACACAGCTGCTAGAGAGCATTGCACCATTTAGAAACCATTTTGTACTGTTTATTGACACTGTGCATGATAAGGCAGTAACAGATCAGCTTGTGCAGAACATGGCCCGACTATTTTTGAACGCATGGGTTGTCAACTCTGTAGAGGATGCACCTCTTCCTGAAGATCGCACTGGTCCCAAGTTTGACACTATTATTGTTGATACTCTTGAGATTGCCACCAAATTACGGACTTTGAATCACCTCAAGTACATCCCCCTGGTCTTGTTGAATCCTTGCATTCCACAGGTCAACCTAAAGCTCTGTCTTGATCTAGGTATCACATCTTACGGTAACACCCCGTGCTCGGTTAATGATATTGGTAATGTTCTCCGGCCTGCACTGGAAAGCCGAGCAGCTCCGCTAAACTCGGATGGTGCAAAGAAGTTCCATATTCTACTGGCGGAAGACAATGATGTGAATCAAAAGCTAGCAGTCCGGATTCTTGAAAAGTACAAGCACAAGGTCGAAGTTGTCGAAAATGGCTCGGAGGCCTTTGAGGCTGTTAAGCGCAAGCGGTACGATGTGGTGCTCATGGACGTGCAAATGCCAGTAATGGGTGGCTTTGAAGCGACAGCGCGGATCCGCGAATGGGAAAAGCAAAACATAACGATTCGCACGCGCACGCCTATTGTGGCTCTGACAGCGCACGCGATGCTTGGCGACCGCGAGCGCTGCATGCAAGCCCAGATGGACGAGTACCTGTCTAAACCGCTCAAGCCTGCGTTGCTTGTACAAACCATCAACAAGTGTGTTCACTCTGTGAACCAGCTGCGCAACCTTGCGTTAGGACCCACCGCGTCTGAGGGCATGCCCAAAGGTTATGGTATTGGCACAGCGATTAATGAGACCATAGGTCCTCAGCGCCCGCCGATGAACCACCAGGGGTCAAGCTTCATGTCTCTTTCGGGTGGGAGCATTGGAACAAGCAGCACTGCTATCACCACCATTAGCAGAAACAACAAGCTAGAGCCTCAGAGTAGCGCTGGCAACGTCGATAGAGAAGAGCCATGAATGATAACAGCAGAAGCAACACCAACAACAACAACAGTTATTTTATGATTATGGAATTTTTCTATTAACGATCTCTTTTTTTAAACTACTATTCTTCTTTTTTATTTTTTTTTTTTGGTTACTTTGTTTTTCTTTCTTTATTTTTTTTTTCCTTTTTTCACCCTAACTTATCAGAGCAAACGGCTCTTCTAATAATAAATCTTTTTTTATAAAAATTGAATTGGTGTTTTTGACCGGTTAAAAAGTTTTTTTTTTTTTTTTTTTTTTTTTTTTTTTTTTTTTTTTTTTTTTTTTTTTTTTGGAAACGATAAAAAGTTGCTTGCTAAGCGTAGATTTTTTGTGTGAATGACACAAGTTTTATCAAACAATTATAACAAACGGGTTTCAAAACATAACAGATTGACAAACTTAGTAAAATATGTGTTATAGCATAGAATAATACTGATATTTGTTTTTAATTTTAAAAAGATTTGTTTACGGGTTTTGCAAGCCCACTTCAAATAATACCGTTGACTGTTTTAGAAATACTTGAATTAGACGAGCTGCTTTGTCAATCCCCTATAGGGGTTTCACAAAAAAATTAGAGGTTCACAAACACGAATAAATCTTAAACTGACAGTCAACTTTTAGTAAAAAAAATTTGTTGTGAAACAGAATGAAATCTCAGTATTATGAGTCCCTTCCAATTCATAGTGCTAGTAGTGTTCACTATTGGCTTGAAAAAAAAAAAAAAAGCTTTCGATGTTTTAGTTTGACAGGTTTTAAGATCAAACAAAAGTCTAGATTCTTATTTAAAATATCAGGTTTTTTTTAACCATAATTAAAATTGCATTTGGGAACACATTTTAAGAAAAAAAACGGAGACTCACTTACATTATAGTACAAGCATTTGGGTGTTGTGGATAAGGTCTTTCTTGAACACTTTTATTTTTCAAAGCATGTCTATCAGAATGAGAATTTTAGTCGACAACAAAAGAGTTCATACCAATTGATTTCTATGTAACTGTGTTTTCTTGAAACTAGTAACGCCGTAAGGTTAGTCTCTTTCAATAAATAAATGGTTATCAAAATAAATTTATCATTTTTGTCAATATTATAATTTGCGCTGTTGTAACAAGTCAATAGTTCAAGTGCTACTCACAATACACTGGATTCCCCAAGCCTTGTGCATATTTTTTATGCTTCTTGTTTACTGTAAATTCTTTATTTGAATACCCTTACAACACACACAAAAACTTTTGCTCAAAGACAGACAGTTCTTAGCTCTCTATAATCGGTTATACAACAATTTCTTACCAGAACTGAACAATTCATCTGCTTCTTTCACACCTCGCCAGTAGTATGCCTCACGCTCTTCGGGGGTTATAGGGTTTGTTCCATATTCCTCGTCTGCGAGCTCTTGAATGCGGCGGATGCGCTTTTCGATAAATGGCTGCATGGCTGCAAATGTCTCGTCCGGCATTTCGAGCGGCACCAAATGCTGGCCCTTCTCAATGTCCACAGCCGTGCCAAAGAGCAACGCCTCGCGCAGTGCCGGGGCAGCCTCCGGCGGGTTCCACGTGGCGTCGCTACCAATAATATGTAGAACCTCACAGTCTATACCCTTAACAATATTTGGCAAGTACACCGTGGTCATGATGGACGATGCATATGATGTCATCTGCATGTTTTTAGGGGTTTTGTACCGCGTCTCGCCGGTTTTTGGGTCTACAACCGTGTTGTTTTCGAGCAGCGCCTCGAGGGTGCGCGGATGCAGCGTGCGGGTAAAGTTCTTTTTGCGCATGAATTGCAGGTACTGCTCCTTTGTGTCAAACGTATCTATGATGGAGCGATGTACGGCAAAAAGCAGCTTGTAGGCAGCATCGCGTGCTTTTTTGTTGTTGAAATAAGCCTTGTTGTTAGTGTAGCACACGGGCTCGATGCTGACGACGCTGTCAATAAGTGCTTTTTCGACTGCGGCGGCGTGCAGAGCAGCAGCGCCGCCCATTGAGTGGCCGATGACAATGGTGCCGCCCTTGAGATTAAGATCGCGGAGCACTTTGACGGCGTCCTTGCCAATGTCCTCCCATGTGCAGACCCAGCCAAGCTTGCCCTTGTTTAGCTCGTACGACGCAGAGTGGTTCACAGCGTCAATGGCTATGACCGTACCAATGGCGCTGCCATATTTATTGTAAAAGAGCTCAATGGTATATTCCCAGACCTCTTTGGAGAACGTTGAACCGTGCAGGAAAAGCAAGTTCACTTTTTTGTGGGGGTTGCCGGTGGCAGCAGCAGCGGATGGCAAGCGAGGATCTGAGTAAATACAGTAGGCGAGCCGGAGACGATCGTCTTCGTTAAGAACGGACTGGCGGTTGGCGCGAGGGTGGTGGGCGTCGGTGACAAACGACTCTTTTTTGAGAAAAGACATGACTATAAGATAAGGTGTTGTAAAAAAAGTAAAGTTAAAAATCAAAGAGAATCTGGGGAAAGTTAACAAAAAAAAAAAAACCAAAAAAAAAACAATAATCCAGAGATGCTATAAAGCTTTTATATATTTGTAATTACACGTTTGTCATAGAAATAACAATTTTTTTGGTATTTAGAGATACAAAATGGTCTACAAATGTCGTTTGCTTCAGCGGGCCACGACTGCGCTTGAATTTGGTTTTAAATCTATGGCAGTATTCTTATGTGTAGTATAATGCCAACAAGAGCATATGATTTTCACTGTTACTTGCCGAATGGCGGCCTCGAGCTATTCAAAGGAGGGGTTTTCTGAAGTTTTTTTTTTTTCTATTTTTCGTTGAAATAAAAAAGCCTGAACATGATGCGTTTTTGGCTGCATTTGGTGCCTGAAGCTGTACAAGGTTATAGTTCGGACAAAAGCCTCGGCTTCTTTTTGTATTTTTTTGAAACTTTCACTCCGCAATCACGAAGCAGCGCCGACAAACAACCCGCACCTACCGAATCAATCAGTAGACAAAGAAGTAAAATTTAAACTAAAAAAACTACCGAGAGGCTTTATAGGGTTTACCGTTCGCCACCGGTACTAGAATTAGCACCGGTGCTCTCCTCGTCTATCCGCACGCGCTTAGGTTCAGACTCTGGCGTCACTGTCGAGTTCGCACGTTCCAGCTTGCGCTTGTTCTGGTTCAAAAACTTGTTCGGGTGCAGCAGACGGTAGAGCTTCTTGTCAATCTCCTTCTCATGTGCAGATTCCGGCACACTAACGTCTTGTAGCGTCTGCTTACACTCTTTGAGTACTTCGAACAGCACCGACAACGCGTGAATGCCATCAGCGCTCGCGTTGACGCTGATGTCTTTTGTCGAAAACTTGAGCTCCAGGTACTTCTTAACCAGGTCCTCGCTCGACAGCGCCAGGCCTGCCAATGCAATTTGCGGCGGTGTGAAATAAAAATGCGCATCCGACAGCAGCCCACGCAGCAGGATCTCGCGCGCCCGGTTGAGCACGCTGCTTAGATCTGATTTCGAAGTCGACGGTAACACCACCTGCAGGTCTAGAAAGAACCCATGGAGGGGCCGGATACCGTTTTGCACCAGTAGTGTGAATGACAGTGACTCAAGTACCAAAAACTCAAGATCCAAAATATGTGACGGCTCCGACTTGGGCAGCGATTTGCAGAACGTCGTCACCGGAATAAAGTGATTCTCAGCCTTGGCAGCAAGAAACACACAGGTATACATGACATTCTTCGGGTGGTAGTCCATAACGGAGTGCACCAAATAGAACTTTTTAAAGTACGACACAGCAGTGGCCTTAACCTGCGATGGCATCTGGAAGCTTAGAGCAATGCGCTCGATCTTACTCGCGTAGGCCAGTACCAGCAGCTGCTCTTCCTCGTACGTAAGGATCAGATCCTCGATTTGCTCGGGCGTAAACAACGACGCCACCTTGTCAAGAAGAATCTGACGCTTCTTGTCAGCGGCTTTGTCATGCACGTTGTGTCGAAGCTCGGCAAGCTTCTCTTTCGTCATCGACCAGAGCCGGTACTGTGATGTATGTCGGTAGAGCTCATCATCTGTAATCTGGTGGGATTGCTGTGTCATGGAGAACAGAAAATATAGCAGAAAAATGACCAAACTAGGGAAAAAAAAAATTGGTTCAAATTGTAAAAAACTTTCCAAGGGATCACTTAAATGGGAGCCTAGCCACAAATGATAATAATGCAAAAGTAAACGCGAAGTAATGATAGATCTCCAGTTGTTGAACAACTGAGAAAGAAAAAAAACCCAAGAATAGGCAAGAAATGTTCTGAAATCCAAGACACTGGGAAAAAAGTATATATCTATCACGTGAGTAAAGAAATATAATTTAAGACTTAAAAAATTAAATTAAGTACAATACTTTTAAACATAAGGCTTAAAAATACCATAACGTAATAAAGTACATCAACTTACATAAGAATCTAATCTAATCAATCTAAGATATTTCCTCTTTTTGAAGGTTTTTCTCTCTATTCTCCACGGGCCGATTTTGTCTCCAACGTATACAAACCACAAGCCTTCTTCCCATTGGGTACTATACTGGCTTTTTAATACACGAAAAACCTCAACACACCGCCTGTGCCAGCCCGAACCCGCCCCCTTACACGCATCTTCAAAAAAAACCTTCTGGCATTTACGACGAGTACCATAGTAATTAACATCACCATCCCCGCCAAAACGGCTTCAAATTTTATTACTCATGATGTTGACCCTCCAGGGAGGAGTTTGCCTTTGTCCTAATTTAGTTCATTCAAAAAATTGTTTAAAAATAACGCTCAACAAAATGATTATGTTGCTACTTTTAAAATGTTAAAACCCTGGTTTTTATTTTATTTTTTTTTTATTTTTTTTTATTTTTAATTGTTTTTATTTTTTAGTTTTTTTTATTTTCAATTTTTTCATTTTTCATTTCCTATTTCATTGACGTGGTTCCTTTTTACTCCCTCCCCTAATCAGTTCCTGCTAGTCAGCGCATCTCCCCCAGCCACCTCCCCCGATTTTTTTTTTGTCTTCTTTGCTCACCTCCTTCATTTCTTCTCGCTCGTTTCTCCTGACTTCCTGGCCTAGCCACTGAAAACTCCCTCAACACCACAAAAATGCCATCTGCTTTTCTTGGCGTTTATAAGGCGTTGTATCCGTACACCGCGCAAACAAATGAGGAGCTCTCTATTAATCAAAATGATTTGCTCTACCTGCTTGAAAAATCGTCTACTGACGATTGGTGGAAGGTCAAGAAGAAGATTCCTGGATCAAACGTAGAGGAACCTTCTGGTCTCGTACCAAATAACTACATCCAACCTGTAAGTACCCCGTCTAGCCTCTTTCTTTGAAACTTTTCTAATTCTGTTTTAGGCCATGCCTGTAGGTTCTGCCAAAGCACTCTACCCGTATGAAAGTCAGAACCCTGAAGAACTATCTTTTGGCGAGGGCCAAGTGTTCAACATTTACGACGCAAGTGACACTGACTGGGTCCTCGTCAACGCCAACGACCAGTACGGCTTTGTCCCTGGCAACTACATTGACAGATCACCACAAAGGTCCTCTGCTACAACTACCGCGCCAGCGCCAGTCTCTTCGACTCCAAAGATTTCATCTATACCTAAACAACCTGTGCACAAGCCACTCCCCGAGATGCCCCGCAACGACTCTGATCACGAGTACAACAACTCCCCAAAAAGGTATCCGAGCAAATCAGAGTCTGGCTTCAAATCAAAGTCTTCGCCATCTCCAGCCCCTGCTTCTTCTTCTGCTCCCAAACGCGAAGTCAACACTTGGCAGATCCAGGAAATTGATGGCAAGAAAAAATACAAGGGCACACTTATAGTTTTTGACACCGGCATCCAGTTCATTCCGGGCAACACATCCTCGAGTTACTCCAACGAATGGTCTATCCTGGATCTGTATTACTACAACTGTGAAAAGAAGCACATTTTTCTTGAATTCAACAACCCTAAAGTGTCACTTGAGCTTCATGCTGGATCAAAGGATACTGCAGAAGAAATCATATCTGTGATTGGAGCTGTCTCTGGTGCAAACAAGGCGAACGGCCTGCGCGAGGTTATGACCGCCGCCAACTCAGTTGGCCACAAGGTTGGAAAAGTTTTGTACGATTTTGAAGCCCAAGGCGATGATGAGGTTTCAGTTAAGGAAGGCGAGACGATCTTTATTATCAACGACGAGGAAAGTACGGAATGGTGGATGGTTAAGACTGCTTCGGGCAAACAGGGAGTGATCCCGAGCACATATGTACAAGTCGAGCAGGATTATAATCCGTCCAAAAAGTCATCATCATCAAAGTCTTCCAACTGGCGCTCGTCATCCGTCAAGGCGGATCCGAGTGACAAATACAGAGGTCATATTCGGGACACTTCCAAGTCGGTCCCTGATAGCCATAAGGTAAGAACCTGGACAGATCGCACAAAGACTTTCAAGGTTGAAGCGCAATTGCTAGGCTGCGTAGATGGCAAGATTCATCTTCATAAGACCAACGGTGTGAAAATTGCAGTTGCGGCCAGCAAAATGTCACTTGAAGATATAGAGTATGTTGAGCGTGTCACCGGCAAAGCTCTAGACAATGAAAAGGATCCAAAGGTTTCCAGCAGATCACACCGAAAGGGAGCTTCCTCTTCATCTCGAATCCCCGCTCTAATGCCTTCTTCACAACAGGCACCACCACCGCAACAGGCTCCCGCACGAGATCCTAATGACTACGATTGGTTCAACTTTTTCTTAGAATGTGGTATCGACACCAATAGCTGCCAGAAGTATGCGATCAACTTCAACCGTGACCAAATGGACGAAAGTGTGCTTGAACAGATCAACTCTCAAGTGTTGAGAACTCTAGGCTTGAAGGAGGGCGATATTCTTCGTGTCAATAAAAAACTGGATGAAAAATATCATCGTAATGGCCAGCAACCGCAGCAGCAGCAACCAATTCAACAACCAGTTCAACAGCCAGTTCAACAACCAGTTCAACAGCCAGTTCAACAACCCATTCAACAGCTTCAACCACAACAGGTGCCTATTCAACAGCTTCAGCCTCAGCCTGCTCCCATCCAGCCTGCTCAGCCTCAGCAACCGGCTGCTACTGGTTTTACTGATAATGCGTGGACTGTCAAGACTCCTAATCAACCTCAAACAACCTCTTATTCATCGGCTCCTTTGTCTAGTACCCAGTATCAGCCTTCTAATCAGCCAACTGGCGCTCTTAAAGATTTACTTGACTTTGGCCCCAGTCCAGCACAGGCTACTAAATCTGTATCTGCACCCGCGCTGCCCTACACTCAAGCAAATCCTCTTTCATCTACTATTACCGGCGGCGCAAACTTTCTTCAACCGAATCGCACTGGTGGTGCGACTGCTGTGGTCACAGTACCTGTCAGCATTCCTATCCAGTTCCAGCCAGTTATATCGGCTTCAGTCCAGCCTGTCAATCCGTTTGGTGCCCCCCAACAGCCTCTTCAGTCAACCATAACTGGCGGCAACATTTTCAATGCTCCTATCCAGTCTGCTGTCACTGGTAATAACAACTTTAACAACTCAGTTCAACGCACCTACACCGGTGGAAATGCTTATGTTACTCCCATGCAGCCCACAATTACGGGCGGTAATGTGTTTGCTCAACCTACACTCACTGGCGGCAACCCTTTCGCTCCCCAACCTTCTGTTACTGGCGGCAACACCTTTATGCAGCCGACCATGACTGGCGTAAATAACTTTATGCAGCCGACCATGACTGGCGGAAATACCTTTAGTACGCCAGCACAGCCTTCGCTAACTGGAGGCAACGTATTTGGTAACCCTGTTCAGTCTTCGCTAACTGGAGGAAACATTTTCAACGCGCCTATCCAGTCGCAACCCACTGGCGGTAACTATTCCCACGCTCCTTTGCAAAGTCAAATGACAGCCGGTGCAATTTTTAATGCCCCTGTTCAACCTCAGCGCACCGGTGGCTTTATTGTTAACCCGCAACAACCCTTTGTATCCAACAGTTTCAACACTGGATTCACTTCGCATCCTTCTAGCAGTGTCCCGAACCTGTCAGCAGTCAACCCGTTTGCCACTCAGCAACCTGCCAACCCATTTGGACTGCCTCAGCAACAAGCGCAGACTGGCTTTGGCACTTTTGGCGGTGCCCAACCCGTCAACAATCTGGCCAACCAGTTCTCACAAGTTTCGCTACAGTCACAACCTCAGCAGCAGTTTGGCTACCAGCAGCAACAGCAGCAATTACAACCATTGCAGAGCCAAGCAACGGGCTTCGGGTTTGGAAACACAAGCTCTGCACCCCCAGTATCATTTGGTGCGGCGCCGCTGCAACCGACACTGACGGGCCGACGTGCAAACCTTGCGTCAGCCACGCCTCAGAACCCTTTCGGATTCTAAACTTTCTTGTTCATCTCCTGTTTAATAAATCTGTAATTAGAGAATAAATAGCCATAATAGCACAACTCCCTTTTTTTTTTTCTTTTTTTTTGACTTTTTCTATACCTACACTATTTCTTGAAGCCCATGATATCCAGGAGAACGTAAAACACACTTGAATCATGAGTTTTTGCAAGCCTTTAAAGTCTTGTTGATTTTGTTAGTACGGGTGATTTCTTTCCTGAAACGTAACAAAATTTGTCAAACCGCCAAATTCTTTTTTTTTTCTCCTTTCACCTCCACCAAATAAAAAGTGTTGGTACCCTCCATCTTGATTGCCATCTTTCTACTCATATATAAACACGCACATACACACATTCACCATGGAGTCGTCGGAATATACTCCTTTCCCCATCATCGAGGTGTTAGATCACTTTGAGCGTTCTATTGAGAAAGTGGCTAAGCTCCGCCAGGAAAAAGCTAACGGCGCGGGGTTAAATGCGATTTACAATGAAGAGCGCCCCGACAAGCCATATCATACACACTGGAACAATACGATATCACAGTGGTACAAATTAATTTTTTCACACCCGACAACAAGAGAAAAGCTTAAGGCTTCACTCACCGGCAAACACCCCTTCGACACCTTGGAATACCACCAGGAGTTTCTACGCAATCACATATTCGAGGAGATCATTCATAGCTCAGAAGCTTCGTCAATGTCTGAGGTCATGCTGACAGAAGTTATGCCTCTTTACCGGTTTAATGATGCTTGGGAGCTTATTGAGCTAAATTTTCACACTTTTCCGCTATGGCATCAATGGATTGTGTCTCTTCTTAAAGCAAAGCTGGGCCACAACCATCCAGCTCTCGGATCTTCTGCTAAAACTTATCTGACACCATCCACTAAAAGTCATTTGACCGAAGAACTTGCATCTATTCACAAACTTGTTATCAGCAGTCTTGAAACATATTCCGGAGAAGAGACTACAGCAAATCGAAAAACTCTTCTTGCCCAGAGTGTAACGACAGATGGAACGTTGGATATTCCAAAACTCTTTTCAAAATCAGCATCAGGTTCGCCGCTAATGCAGGACGAACTGATTCCTCCGATGCTACTTGACTTGTTTAAACGCCGACCTGTTGCTTTTGAGATCACAACGCCACTCGTCGCACGGTACAAGTGGGTGCTAAACGAGATCGTCAAGGCTAATACAAAACAATATGCTCACCTGCTGTCGTCGACTGACTTGCTTATAGATACTTTTGCGATTGAGGACTATCAGACTTTTCATGAGTGCATTAAGATTCTTTGGGTGGTGTTGGAACCTTTATACTCACTGATGTGGTCACACTCGCAAGAGTTGAGCAAGCCAGCTTTCATGGCAGCTCTGATCTACTCTACCATGACTAGTGATAAAAGCTTGATCCCTTTTATTACAAATCCGGAAGCCTTCAAGAGAAGTTTCCCAGTGCTCTTTGATTTTTACCATTTGATGCTTGATTTAGCTCAGGTAGGAATTAAGGAGCCGCTGAAAGATCGAGAAGAATACGATATTGACGCAGGAAAGAAACGGATGGAAAACATTGGCAGAAAGCTAGGTGTGATACCACCGTCAAATGGAAATGCTAATACCTCTAAATCGGTGTCACAAAATTCCTCATTTGATGAGCATCCTGAGCCTACCTGTCAAAACCACGAGCACGACTCAGATTCCGATATTTCTCATGAAACGATGCTAGAACAAATTCGTAAAGCATTGAGCCCGTCGGCCACTGTTACGCCCACAAGTGAAACTGGGCCCAGCATTGAAAGCCTTGATAAGATTTCTGCTGAATCCATCCCCACCGACAGCGAGTTGAATAAAAGAATTTCCGGTGCTCTCGTCGCTGAAGGAAATTCTTCACAGGCCAAGAAGCCCACGTTTTCTCCTGAGAAAAAAGAAAGCGAGAGGCCAATTGCCATACCTCGGTCTGTTAGGTCAGGTACTAACAGTTTTAGTAACTCTGATGGCTCAAATGCGAATTGTTCTGTGTCTACCACTGACTCAGCTCAGATTATCAAGTCATTTGATGAAAAGACTAGCACCTCTGACACTGTTTCAACGGGCAAGACTGGCGGAGGAGTTAAACGAACTAGAAACGACGGGTACGTTGGCAATGCTTCTGCTGACTCTAGAGAAACAGAGACTGATTCTTGCACAAACTGCTCGCACCAGCCACCATCACCCCGCTCTGGTGGTTCATCTGCAATCTCAGAAATGGACGATGAGACCTGTCAGAAAATTATGCATGAACTTCAGAATCATATTATCAAGCGTTACAAGCAAGAATCGCGAATCGATTCCATGAGCAACTACGTTAGCAGCGACGGCGAAGTCTCTCCAATGGATTTGATGGACGCCAGCGACCCAAATCTCAACTTTTTCAAAAAGTGTTACGCCAAATTCTTTGACATTATTATTGACGGCCGTTCAGAAGCCCTCCGAAAGCTTACTTCAGAGTACAAACCAGTTCTTATTTTTGGCTTTGTTGCGTTCTCATTTCAGATGAATTCGCCGAAGGCACCCCGCGTGCGTACGCAAATGGATCTATTCCGGTTTGTATACAATGACGAGGCGCTCATGGAGTTACAACACTTTTTACCTGAGCTGCCCATCGCTATTGGGTTTGTGCAGCTATTTACGTTTGTACTTTCGCTGATGCAGACACCTGAAGGTACCCCGACTAAACTAGCAGAGCGAATAGATCCACTACTTTTGCTTGATTATATCAATGCACCCACGGACTTGGAGAATTTTGCTAAAACGATTGGCATGATTCAAGAAGTAGATGGGCTCAGCGCATTTTTTATGGCTGTACTGACGCGGTCATTCCACTGGAAGAAGATTGAACAACAGTTCGCAGACAATGATCTAGCGCGCGACAATTTGTACGACCATTGCGTTGATGAAGTCCGCTCGCTCACAAAGTCTGACAGTCAGGCACCGTCCTCTGTCACCAACGAGCTGGAATTCACCATGACGTCGCCCATGTGGCTTGTGCGCATCAAGGGCTACCATATCTGTCATGACCTGTCCTTATTTGACCCCAAATCGTTCAGCAAGGACAACCGATCCATCAAGCTGGTTGAACGCGTACAAAAAGTGGCTGAACAGCACAAAAAGCCCATCAGCCCATCGTGGGAGATTAATGTCAAGGGCGTTGGTGATGTGCGTCTGAAAATGCTCAACAACGACAGCACGACTCCAGGCAACTACAAGATGATTACCATCAAGGACGTTTTGTACGTTCCGTCTATGCAGTACAATGTACTCTCGCTCTCCGCCGGCGGGATTAACAAATTTTCGATTATGGACACGCTGATATCGCCATTTGCATGCAAAAATCTGATCACGATTGCGGTGCCCAACACGTCAAAGAAGCGGTCCGGCAAGACCGCGCCGTTGTATGTATCACTAAAGCTTGAGGTGTTCAACCACGAGGTGGTCCCGTTTGTGATTGACTACACGCATTTTGGTGGTAATGGCAACCATAACAATAAGACAATCAAAGATCTAAAGATAAGTGCGCTCGAGGCTAAGGCGCCGCGTGACGGCCAGCTCACTGGCGTGGGTGACGTTGTAATGGTCTAAAAAAATAGAGAGAGAGTGTACAGATCTGTGACTGTAGGGAAGCTTCGGTACCTGGGACTTGTTAGTTTGGCCTATATCCGGCATTTATTTATTTTATTATAAGTAGTTTTTATTTTAATTCTAACTTCTACTTCACACTATATACTGCTTTTATGATTGAGCTTCAATTTTTTTGTATTTATGAACCCAAAAGAAGGCGTTTTCATACTATATATAAACTACACATTCCCTCCTTCCTCAATGTTTATTGTGATGGTCGAAAAGTTAGCGTGTCTTGACTAATCCGTTAGCGACTAAACTTTAAAAAAACCAACGAGTGAGCCATCAGAGGTGTCAATATACGTAATTCTGGCGCCCAAAAATTAGCCGTTATTACAATCACTAGCCGGCCAGCGACAGACTAATTCTTTTTTTCTTATTCATTCATTGTATTTTTGTATTACATAACACTAATTCTACTCCATTTAGTTAAAGGCAGCAGAGAAGGAAGCGGTAACGTCCTTGAGCTTGGCAAGGAGCTCCTTGGAAAGCTCACCCTTCTCAGAGATGGTGTTGAGGATCTCAGGCTCGGAAGATCTAAGGTGAGCAAGGAACTCAGTCTCGAATCTGCCGACCTCAGAAATGGGGACGTTGTCAAGGAAACCGTTGACACCGGCGAAAACGACGGGAACCTGCTCCTCAGCACCGAGGGGAGAGGCCTGCTTCTGCTTGAGGATCTGGGTAAGACGCTCACCACGAGACAGAGTCTGCTTGGTGGAGGCATCGAGATCGGAACCGAACTGGGCGAAAGCGGCGACTTCACGGTACTGGGCCAAGAAAAGCTTGAGGGAACCAGCAACCTGCTTCATGG
>JAKVQX010000140.1:0-30863 GCA_030463015.1 Geotrichum citri-aurantii
TGGCTTGTTTAACAAAAAATATCGTATGGCAATCACTTGTAAAATGGGACTGTAATACCCGCGTACTGATATTCTACTGATGCGCTATATCAAAGCTCAGTTAAGACACAACCTATCCTTGTTGGTTGTTTAATTACATCTGTCGATTTTCACACAGCGTAAGTTGCACTAGATTTCCAGTGTTATTAATTATTTTTTTCCCCAAAATCAATGCAATGCCTATATAAAATTATAAACTATTAATATTTTCATTTCATTTTTAGCGTTCAAAAAGGAAGATTTGGAAGAAAAAAAAACAACTATTATAGTACGTATAAATTTGACAAAGTCAGTCCGAGATCAAGTTGCTGCATTTAATAGTATTATATTTAGTTTATTGTCCTTCTAACTATTTAAACATTATACAAAGAAGACATTAAAACACAACAAGAATTAACCCTAAGATGCTGCATTTGCAGTTATCATCATTGTTAGCCATTGTTGGCAAAAAAAAAAAAAACACTTTGCAGCGTTGGGTGTAACGTGCAAACTAGCAGTTAACAGAATCAAAACATTTACTGCATGATGATCCTATTTTATCTATCAGCATAATTTCACTATTGTAGTTTTATTAGATTTACTTGTTCTTATAATTGCTTCAAATGTACTGCCTGTCTCTGTCATATAATTTTACTTGGTCAATCTTTACTTCAGCCGTACACTTTGTGCTATCAGAAACTTGAAACCCCCCCCCCCCCCCCCCTCATAAAATCACCAAATCAACAACAACAAAAAAAGTCTTTTATAATCCGGTATTACAAAATCTAACCAAAAAATTGTCACAATATGTTAATAAATGACTATCAAAAAATCAATCATTTCCTTCCTTCCTGATTGTCATGTTTCTTCTTCTTACACCACTCCATGAAACTCATGATGCTCATGCTACTGTACCCCTTATCAGTTTCAGCCATCTTAGAGTTTTTCTGGCTCTGCTCCTGGCGTTGGATCTGTTGCAAGATCTGGTTCTGCTCAGCAATCATCCGTTCGTTCTCTGCCTGAAGATTGTGTGAGGGCGTCGATTCAGGTTGATAAAACACAGGCTCGGTCATATCTCTCTCCCAATGTGCGGTGCTGGTAGATGCGGCCCGCCTGGAGTGATGATGGCCATGCGAGCGGTCGCGAGGATTCGGAGGTAACGAAAAAACAGGACCGCGCGGTTTAGACCTTGGCTCAGGAAATGGATTGGGTCCAAACAGATCATGCTTTGTAGAACGGTACAAAGAGTTGTCAGAAACTTGTCTTGTCTGTACTGGGTTAGAAACGGCGCGTGGTGCACGCGACGTATCTGGAAACATTTTCGCTTGACTGTCTCGTAGAAGTAAACCAGTTCCATATCTACCGTAGCTTTCGTCTTCATCATCATTGTACTGACCATCAATGTCATTTTCAGATAAACCAATAACCGTGGGGATACCACCTGTGTCAGAACCGTGATTTCCAGAAATGACAATGTTTTTAACATGATCGCCAGTATTAACCGATGGACGTCTCTTAGCATTCACCGTAGCCGTAACATAATCTTCAGGACTAGCAACACCACCTACCAAAGTATTTGCCGTAGACGGATTTTTACCACCACTAGTATTACTCATGATTGCAGGCAAAGTGGTTGGTTTTTTTGAAGCCATAGACTGAAGGGTATTCTTCACGTCTTGCCACTTAGGCTCAAGATTACTGCCACCAGTTCTCTGCGAAGACCCTTCAAATACAGAACTTGAGCCAGTGACAGGACCTCTCGGGCTACGGTTACTATGTTCAGGCGAAAGTCCGCCAATCCTAGACACGTCGCTATCAGAACCGTTTTTGTTAAGACCACGCAGAGGCAAGTGAGCGTATCCCGAATCAGGAGAGTCCTTGAGCCGTTCGTCGTAACGGTAGTTATCCTCCACTGCCATTGGCGACTCGCCTCCGTTGATAGGTTTGAAAAGTGCGCGCGGCTGTTGCAGAGGGCTATCAATATGACCAACATTAGCAGCATTGGGGAATGACGGGCCAGTTAATGGATGATTCTCAAAATCTCTCGGGATCTTTCTGCGCATGCTTGCTATGCTTCCAGCCGATGACGACCTCTCAAAAAGACTCTCATCTAAAACCTGTGTTGAGCGCTGAAACTTAGGCATCTTGCGCTGAGGCTTCTGGCTCTTGGGTTTTGAGTTAGAAAAAGAGGTGTCAATAGTAGTGACAAAGTTTTCTTCATCATATGATTGCGGTGGGGCTTTAGGTTTCTCTGCCTTGGAAAGATTGTGTGAAGTATGCTGTTTTGGCAGGTCTGACAAGATAGGCGTAACCAGATAGTCTTCTTCAAATCCAACAGGTTTACCTAGAGTCTCATTCTGGGGAGAAGAAAAGTCGTATTTGCTTAGCGGCAAAATGTCGTGGTTAGAAACCTGTGTTTTCTGTACTGGAATTCTGTTTTGATAGGGAACAGCCGGAGGAGAGATGGTCGAGGACGAGACTTTGCGAGAGACAGGAGCGCTCTTCATTGATGAAACATCAGTCTGACAAGCCTTGCTGTTTCCATAATCGGTTGAAATTCCATGCACATCATAATTGTCAGTTTGAATTTCATGATCAACGACTGTTTGTGTCTGGTGATCAATGTTCTGCTTCTTCAGGCGCTGAGCAATAGCTTCTACAAGTGGATCGAAGTTGTCGTAATGAATCATAATTCGAGTTTCCTCCGGCTCAGACTCCAGTTGTGGTGGGTCAGGCATTCTCACTGGTTTCGGTTTTTGAACTAAAGGTGAAGAAACTACTTTCTTAGCCTTTACAGATCTCCGCTCGGTCTTGATCTTCTTCTCCTTGATGCTCTTAGGAAGTCTGGGTGGAGTGCTGACAATCTTTCTGCCAACTTCCAAAGGAGGGTCAACAATGTTAGATTTAGGTTTTAATGGAGGGGGCCTGGGTGAAAGAATCTCTTCGATGATAACCCACCGACGTTGATGAGAGTCTCCTATACCTGACAAGTCTACCTCAACTACTATAGATCTACCAAACAATGCTTTGGTCGCTTCAGTCTGCTCGTCTGACAAAGAGGACATCCACACCCAAACAAAAAAGTCGTCAATGGCAATGCGTGCCAAATCGCAAGTTGTCAGGTTATCATTAGCAATTTTTCTTTGCCGGTTCCATGCCTCTAAGTTGGCGTACTTTTCACTATTCGATGCTTGAGAGTAAAAATTGAGAACCTCGTTCCACGTGCCAACTTGCAGAGGACGAATTTTTTCAGGGTTTGGAGAGGTGGGATACGGTGTGATTTGACGCTCAGATGAAGGAATCCGTGACTTCATGATACTTTCACGTTGATGGTCTTCGTAAACATAGTTGGTGAACGGACGATGGGGGTCCCCAGTGATTGGATCGATATAACAATGATTGTATGACTTTGACCAAGTACGGCCACGTAGGTCATAAGGCAACCGAACAGTGTCTTTTATTTTCATAACATGATCATTAAAAATAGTATTCTGCTCGGTAATTTCTAGTAAAATGCGTTTTGACTCAGGTGTCAGCCGATTGTCGATTTCCTCTGGATTATCAAACAAATATTTCAAGGTGGTGTAGTCTTCTTGAGTGCTGAACTGGTCGGGGTCAGAAAGCTGAATAGCCTCGCTTACACGCTTCAAAAGAACGAAAGGGCTGGCTGAAAGTTTGCCAACGGTAAGTGTGATTTTGGGTATGGTCATAAGACGGCGATTGCTTAAGGCTTTTCGTGGAGGATAGTCTTTGTTGTTCATCAGAAAATTGACTATATTGAGTGGGAGGACCACCTGCTCCTCAGAGCCAGCCATCGGCAAGAAAGTTCGTAGAAAGGCCAAGTAGAAGTGAAAAAACCCTTCAGCCGCAACACTCCAACAAGATACACCGTCGCCAAAGCTGGATGGGGCCTCCTTATTTGGTCTAATCAACTCAAAAGCCCATGTGCCTGCTAGCCTGATTAGTTGCTCAATCGAGTCGGGAGACTGTAAACTAAGAACTCTGATGATAAAACTGTTGAAGTCGGAAATGATACTTTCGTGTGTGACCGAGTCGACGCACCGCGAAAGAACAGTGTTGTAGGCGTCATACTTGAAGCCGGTTCGTTCCTCCTCAATTTTGAACTTTTCGTAGACTTTCCATGTGACAACGCCGCCGGGAAGTCTTGACCAACACCATTTGAGAACACTAACTAAAGTATACGCCTCAGCAATTTTCAGTACACTGCGCAAGGCGTCGCCGGTGAGTGGTGGTTTGGTCCTGGGGAAAACAGTTTCAATAATTTGTTGAACATCCTTGTGGTCGCAGGGAACGTCTGAGAGCTTACCCTTCTCAAACATATACGGTCTGAACGCGACTAGCAGATGAGGTGCTTTGAAGCCTTGCGTGTAGTGATCTGCAAGTCAATGCGGTTAGTTAGTATGGAGGGTTCAATCAAGCGATTTTATCATTTATAACCTACCCGCGCTGTTGCCTATTAGCAGATTTGTGGTTTCATGAATAAGTTCCCGGAGAAGCAGGCGTGGAAGCACATTTGCGTTAAAAATATCTTGGGATTCAGAGAAGGAAAAATTGCTATACGAGTGAGTTTGTATGTCCTCAATTTGTTTGTCTATATCGAGGTTCACGTCCCTGGGCTGGGGTGGATGAGCTGCCATTGCAAATAAATTAGTTGATGATCAGTAAGTTTCAAGAGAATACTACAGGTTAGATGAATTGAAATTTTCAGGAAGAAAAATTTAAATAATTCAAAAAAAAAATGATAAAAATAATAATTTATTTTTTAAAGAAATGGCTGGATCTATTAGTTCATGTGGTGTATGTGCTGGTTTGAAAAAGGTTTTTGATGGAGCATTCCCAGCCGCTGAATTTATTGTTTGTGATATAGGAGTTTAGAAGTTTAAACAAGTAATAAGACACAAACACTAAAGCACAAACTATAGAGATTGTGACTTCTACAAGCATTGACATAATTGTCAGTTTTGTTCTTCCCGATTTGACAGTTGTCTAATTTTGCACGTACTACGTAGATTTATATATAGAATAAAAAAAACTACCTTTTATGCTTTACCAGAGCCCAACAGGGTACTAAATATGAAAACCCTTCACAATTGCCTTTGTACGTAAAAACAACGAACTCTTCGACCTTCTAGTACTTATTAGTTCTTTCTTTTCCCGTAATCTAATTTTTTTCATCTTCTTCAATAACAGAGTCAAAAGACTTATAGGTGTCCAAAAATTACACATTGAAATACACATTTAAAAGACTATGTCGCAAGTAAGTGTCATATGTGTAAGGTTGTGACTGTGCTAACACCAATTTCATAGTATTACCCTCAACAACCCCAGCAATCATACCAAGGCCAGAACGGATATGGACAGGGAGGTCACCAAAACGGTGGATATCAACAGGGAGGATATCAACAGGGAGGATACCAACAAGGTGGATACCAGCATGGAGGGAACCAGCAAGGAGGATATCAACAAGGATATGGCAATGGAGGTTACAGCCAATCCGCTCAACCTATATATACTCAGCAGCAGCCACAGAAAAAAGAATCGGGAAATGACTGTTGCTGCGGTCTCTGTGCAGGTCTAGCCTGCTGTTTGTGTTTGGACTGTCTGTTTTAAACATGAAAACATGAACATCTAAAACGCCATTTTCTTTATCAGGTACCGAAAAGCTAACCTGCTTGAAATTCTCTTTAAAACCCGTGACTTATTACTGCAAAGTTTTCTAATGGTGAAGACTGAGCACAGGTAAAGCTTGAATGTGAGTTAGCCTGTATTTTAAACTTGAAGGAAGGTTGCAATTTTTTTTTAACTAGTGAATGAAGTAGGCAGATCGGTCAAGCTTTTTTATATATTTTTTAACACACTACCTGTTAAAGATCAAGATAAACTGTACAGATGGCTACTTCTTGCTCTCATAAAACGCTTTTTAGGTGTAAGCTTGTGCAACAATCAGCCGCGTCTCGGCGCGAGAGTCGCTCTGATTTGTACAGACTGTCAATTGCAAGATGCATTCTTGAATTCACCCCAAACTTCTTTGAAATTGTGGAATTATTGGCAGGGGATTTCCTCTTTCTGTCCTCTGCATAAATTACAATCGCACTGAACTGATTTTGCAGAAATAGAGTCTTGGCCTTGGTGTTACCAAATCACACATCACTAACTCGTAATTGAAAAAAAAAAAAGTTTATAGACACACAGAAGAAGCGCACGGCACCAAATATCACAACCTTCAAACTGGCGATATTAGTCATTTTCAGAAATTTGCGATGATAATGTAGTGATAACACTACCTTGATTTTTTGCACTGTAGAGTTAAAAACAGAACGAAAAATAATCATTGGTCAACATTCGGGTCTGTAGCGTTTGGTCGTCTAATTTTTAATTACTTTGAAGCCGTGCACTACCACCTAATATTTAGCATCTACTGCAAAAAACACTAAAAGGTTGTTTGTTGAGTGATGTTTATAGCAAGTGATTTTTAAATATTTCAGATTTTTAACACCAAATTTTGTAAAATAATCTTTCTTTAGAAGTTGAAGATATCTTTTTTTTTATCTTGATATCACTAAGAGGAAAGATGAAAAATCAATGACAATAGCGATGTTTTTCTATCCAACTGTAAAATGTCCGTAAAACTTAGAAATATTGTAACTGTCAAACACTTTTTTTTTCAAATATTACATCTTATGAAGATATGAAAACCTTTTTTCACAAACTTTGGCTTTGAAACTATAAGCAGACCATGATTTTAGCTACGTGGTCTGAAAATGAAACCACATTTAATCTACAGATTTAATCATCGCAACATCAAATTTCACAATTGTCATTTTATTGTGACACATGAAAAAGTTAAATCAAATGATAACAATGATTTTTTAACTTAATGTAATGGCTATCTAGAATTAAAAATTGCGGACCTACTTCTCTAATCATGTTTTGTGAAAGAAAAGCTCAAATTAAAAAATTTTTACATTGGCCAAACATACGCAAAGCTGTAAATTTCAAGAATGCCATCTCCCAAGACAATTTCCTTATTTGTATCTCTAACTAAAAAGCTTGGAGTCCAGCTGGTAAATAGTCATTCGCTTCTTTCCTTCAGCTGTGAGAATCTCAAGCCTAAATGATGCACTCTCGTTGATAAGTCAAAAATTGCATAGATAAAAATGCCAAGAAAAATTATTGGCAATTTTCAAAAATTCTTTTTTTTTAGGCTAAAACTTTCACACGCTCTATTTTACTGGCAAGCCCTAGTTTGTGTTTTGTGAACAACAAAACCAGATAAGACACAAAATATCCTTGAAGAGACAGGGTCATCGCTACGAAGCCTCTTAAGATAGTGATTTCAAAAGAAAACGTAATACTTTTTGTCTCGTAAATAAGATATAAAATAAACATTTTTTTAAAGACTGGGAGCCAACCGGAAACGTACAGTTTTTAAAAAAAATGTCAAGAGATTAGGTGAAAAACACACGGCTCCATGCCATTATTTTGTTCCCATCCCCCAAAAATTTGATGCCTTGCAAGGCTGAATCAATTTTTCAACTTTTTTGATATTGGTGAATGACCACATGCAATATACGTTTCAAACATAGATTATGCCGACATCAATTAGAGTTATCAATAGAAGAGCTTAATTTGCTGCTTATTCCATAGTCGACGATCGTGTTGGTGGTACAATCTTTCACTTTATTTTGATATCTGTTTAATCAAGAAAATGAAGAACAGAATGACTTGAAAAAATCATATAAATAGCAAAAAGTCCTGGGTGTTGTCATTTCTGTCATTCAAAAACTAATCAATCATTTCATCTTTCATTTTTATCTTCTTCTCCAATTTTATTTATAATGAGTGAGAAAAATATTACTGTTGACCCGACAGTTGTTGATATCTCTTCTAAAGAGTCATTAAATCTCGACTCAAACCGGGTCCACGAGATCAAGGTCAGCTTTGGAGCCGATCCTGATGGTGGTGTTCAAGACCCCACTTCTGAATTTTTGTACGAAAAGTTCTGCCACATTTCTATTGAAGAATCTCTCGATATTCTCAAAAAAGCTATAGTCTATCATGATGATGATGTGAACTTTCCTCATGAAATTATGTCTAAGATCGAGCTCATTGTGGAGGGCCCTGAAGCCTATGGCAAAGATATTGAAGTGCTCGAGTGCGATGCTAAAGTTGAGGCTACTTTGATTAAATATCACTCTCCTTATCCTGAAGTCCGCGCCGTCACCACGCCTTTTGACGACCCTGAGGAGGTTGCTGAGACTTTTAGAGCTTACTTTTGGGGCCTGTTGTGGACTATTATTGGTACTGGTATGAACCAATTTTTTTCTCCCCGCCAGCCTTCTATCAGTTTGTCCGCTGGTATTCTCCAGATTTTACTTTTGCCTTGTGGTAAACTTACCGAGTATCTCCCAGATTGGGGCTTTACTTTTAGAGGCAAGCGTCATTCTATCAACCCCGGACCCTGGACTTACAAGGAGCAAATGTTTGCAACCATCATCTTTTCTGTTTCTATCGGTGGCGCTTATGCTGCTTTGTACAACATTTTAGTTGACAAACTACCAATGTATTACGACGCAGGTTGGGCCACTGTTGGTTACCAGTTTCTTCTTGTTTTTTCTACTCAATTTGTTGGTTTTGGCTTTGCTGGTGTTATGCGCCGTCTCATTGTGTACCCCGTTCGCGCAGTGTGGCCAACCTTGCTACCCACTCTGGCTTTGAACAAAGCTCTAGCAGCCCAGGAGTCAAAAAAAACAATTAATGGTTGGACAGTCTCCAGATATCGATTTTTCCTTATTGTTTTTGGTGCGGCCTTTCTTTACTTTTGGATTCCCAACTACCTTTTTGCAGCCACTAGTTATTTCAACTGGATGACTTGGATTAAGCCCGAAAACTTCAATCTGGCCGTTATTACTGGCTCAATTGGCGGCCTTGGTGTCAACCCTATTCCTACTTTTGATTGGACTGTGATCAACTATAACTCTCCTCTAACTATTCCATTTTACTCACAGGCCAACCAGTACGTTGGTTCTTTGCTTGCAGGTATTGCCATTATCCCTGCTGTTTTTTACACCAATTATAAATGGTCCGCCCATTTCCCTGTCAACTCTAACAAGATTTTCACAAATACCGGAACTCAATACAATGTCAGTAAGGTTCTCACCCGTGGGTTGTTAGATTACGACAAGTACATGAGCTATGGTCCCCCATTTTATGCCGCTGCTAATCTGGTTGTTTATGGTGCCTTTTTTGCCATTTATCCTTTTGCCATCATTTACACTTTTGTCGTTGACTGGACTGCCATTAAAAACAGTGCCAAAGATCTCTGGCAGACCATTAAAAACCCTCGCAGATCCAACTTTGAAAACCATGATGACCCTCATAGTGAGATGATGTCTAAGTATGATGAGGTTCCTGACTGGTGGTTCTTGGCTGTTTTAATTATTGCTCTTGTCTTGGGTATTGTCATGGTCCAAGTTTACAGAGAAACCAACACTCCGGTCTGGGGTATCTTTTTTGCCATTGGAATTAATTTTATCTTTTTGATTCCCATTACTCTTATTTATGCTGTTACTGGTTTTTCTTTTGGTTTGAACGTTCTTGTTGAACTGATCATTGGTTATATCATGCCTGGCAATGGTGTTGCCCTCAATATTTTGAAATGTTATGGTTACAACATTGATGGACAAGCTCAGAGCTATATCTCTGACCAAAAAATGGCCCATTATGCCAAGATTCCTCCCAAAGCAATTTTCAAGGGTCAAATGATTTCTACTATTTTCCAGTGTCTCGTCTCAGTCGGTATTGTCAACTGGCAAATTTCTAATATCGATGGCCTTTGCACTAGCAAACAATCTCAGAAGTTTTCCTGCCCCGGCGCTAACACATTTTTTTCTGCTTCAGTCTTCTGGGGTGTTATCGGTCCCAAGAAGGTTTTTAATGGTCTCTACCCTATTTTGCAGTGGTGCTTCCTTATCGGTGCTCTTGCTCCCATTCCATGCTTGTTGGCTAAGCGTTATTTCCCTAAGTTTACCCGCTACTTCCAGCCTACTCTTATCATTGGTGGCATGCTCCAGTTCGCTCCTTACAATCTTAGTTATCTGACCACTGGTATGTACGCTTCTTTTGCCTTCATGTACTACATCCGTCGGCGTTACCTCAACTGGTGGGAGAAGTACAACTACGTTTTGTCCTCTTCCCTTACAGCTGGCTGTGCCTTTTCTGCTGTGATTATCTTTTTTTCTGTCCAGTACCATCCTAAGGATATCAATTGGTGGGGAAACAGTGTTCCCTATGATGGCATTGATGGCAGTATGGTTGCCAGATTAGAGGTTCCTGAGGTTCCTGGCTACGTCGGTCCTTCTCCCGAGAATTACCCGTAAGAAACCTCACTGATTTCTGTTAATTTTTACTTTCTTATTCAATTTTTGTAATTGATACTCTTTAGTTTTTCTTAGTCGTTAGTATATGTATTAGTGCTTTTAATAAAAAACCCTGCTTTTTAAATTCAGTGTGTTCAAATACAGGTTGAGCTGAATATTACTTGACTCTCAGAGAGGTTCAAGACATTGAGTAACTCGAGTCTTTTTGATACAAAACAAAGATACTGGAAATTGAGAGAAGATAGGGGGCTGCACACTCCATTCAAATTTAATTAGTGTGTAAAACGTGTATTTCGCTTAGGAAACAAAAATAAAGATTTCTCAGCTCAAAAATCTTTATTTTACTTCGCTTGGTTATAATTTAAGATTACAAAAACAATTACAAAACAATTACATAAGTTCTAAGTCGAGCACAAACTCATCACTATCGGCCTTGAGGCCTTGCAGTCCCTAATAGAGTCACCTAGGACGGCTCAGCTAACTATTTATGGCGGTGGAGACTTGAACACCTGCGTACCGCGTTGTTTAGCTCCACCTTGGATGCGTTGTTGTAGACCTAAACCCATTATAAGAAAGGCTTATACGGATCTTCGGCTAAGTACTGTACTGGCTTGGGGCTTGTGGCCCTCGCTTCTAAGCTTAACTTTTCTCTCTAGGACTAGACGGCAAAGCCATTAGTATCGTCTAACAGCATTTACCGTTGTCCGCCTACCATGGGCATCATAAAAGATGCCCGCTGGGCCTCTCGGCACTCCGCGGACCTTTTTGTTTCCGTTCCTGGGACGGGGTTTGTAGTTGTGGATTCGTAGTCTGTTACACCTAACAACTGCTCCACGCAGATCCGCGTCGTATCTGTCCTCCTCAGACTCAAACGATAGAACGTAGGTATCTCCATAGGTTGGGTGGTTCTCTACTACCTTGATAGGATCGACCTTAAACTTTACCCCTAAGGATTCTTCCAGGTCTTCCACAAAAATCTTTTCGATGGAGCCCATAAAAAGAAAGTCTTCATTGAGCTCTTATCTTTTGAATCACGTGACAGAGACCATGAGCTAGACTATTTATTCTCGTTTTGTTTTTCTTCCCCACCTTCTGTAAGTCGGTGAAAGACAAGCACACGCCGTACACGTGTATTTTGAAAGTCAGCGTTCGGCAAACAAATATGAAAACAAACTACTCGGCTCATAATGATTTTTTTTTTACCACAATTCCCGTTTTCAATTTTCAACCTCTTTTGCTTCAAGAGTGAATCAATAGATACCATCAGACGACTGCCATCTGAAACTAGTAGCATCGAAAGCCGCGGCAACAGCACCAGCCATGAACTATCTAAAAATTTATCGGCCCCTGAAGGTCCACCAACAATCAAGTAGTTTTCAATGCTATAACCAACTGTGTTATGCTGACATCATGAAAAAAATTTACCGACTCAGCGAAGTGCTTGAGACGGCCGCTGGTAAGGAGAAAATTTTTAAACTAATTCAGTACTTCCTTAAACTAGTGCTAGTAACCAAATCAACATCATCAAAACCAAACACTGTTGACATCTGGCTATCAAATTTTGTTGTGCGGATTTCCATGTTTCGTAACATCAATGAGTTTGGAGACTGGATCCAACCGGGACTGAAATTGGTTGAGAGTACAGAAAAAAGCAAAACATCGTTCAGTATTAAGTACATCAAGCTGTGGTCTCAGTTTTGGAACTCCGTTTTTGACGACATATACTGTGTGTTGAAGATGCAGTCATCTCCATTAAAAGGATGGGCTGACGATCAGGCAAACAGATTTTGGCTTATAAACATCTGGATGGGCCTGTATTTTGAGCATTTAAGCCTTTTTCAACAGCAACATGAGTATGAAGAACTGAGAGACTTCAAAGGCAATAAAACATTCAGAGAAGAAGACATAAAAAAACTTTCAAAAAAGCGAATCTTCTCCCTGATCAATGTTTTGAAACTATTGTGCGATATGGCGTTTGTTTGTAAGTCACCATTACAAAAACAATTAAAATTTCCATTTCATGTAGCCCAACTAACCTATGCTTTCAGCCGTTGAGGTTTTCCACCTACGCGTTCACAAATTATTTCAGATTGTGCCTGGGCTTGCTGCTGCATTTTTAGGGTATGCGAATCTCAACTTCTTTTCTAATTCTTAACTATACTAACATGTCTTATTTCTAGAACATATAAACTGCTCGCTATGCAATGACACCATCTTTTTTAAGAACCGTAATTTCATTCTCGCTGTATCCAAGATCTCTGACTACCTCGTCTGTGTGCTGGCCAAGCAATGGAGGGGCAGACCTTATAGTAGGCTGGGTTTCCGAGTACTTGACAGGTGTGTTTACCATCTTGATCTCTCCACAGGCAGGATGATCTATGGTGACCACCATATCACGAGCTAGAACATGTGGGTGGCTCAGTGTAGTTTGAATGTCATTGACTGAAGCGTAAGGAAATTTTCTACCTTCAAAGACCATCAGCCACTCCTTTGTAGTCTTGGATTTTGTAATTTCTGTTATTGCAGGCACCAGCACATCTCTGTGTTTAACTCTTAGCGCATTAGTTAGAAATCTTGGGTCTTCCTTCCATTCAGGTTTTCCCAGTGCATCACAAACCAATCCATAGAGGTTGTCGTTACCACCACCAATCATAATACTGCCTCCACCTTTTGTTTCAAAGGCTTGATACGGACAGATGCTTGGATGGGCAGTACCTTGTCGACCAGAGTCTGGTTTCCCCGAAATTAGAGCTGAAGAGGCAATGTTAGCCAAAGTAACAACCTGGCAGTCAGAAAGACAAATGTCTAAGTGCTGACCCTTTCCAGTTTTTGATCTCTGAATGAGTGACGCCATTATGGAGTTAACAGCGTACAAGCCAGTTGTGAGATCAGTGACAGCAACACCAACCTTGACTGGTTGCCCAGTAGGCTCTCCCGTAATGTGCATCAAGCCCATCTCGGCCTCAACCATTACATCGTAACCTGGGCGGCTGGCGTAAGGGCCTGTCTGTCCATATCCAGTAATAGATGCATAAATGAGATTCTTCTGGTTAAGCTGCTCGTATGACAGGCCGTATTTTTTTAGTGTTCCAGGAACGTAGTTTTCGACCACAACGTCCGCGCTTTTGATGAGGTCTTTTACAATTTTCTGACCTTCGGGTGATTTGAAGTTGATGCCCAACGATTTTTTATTGCGGTTGACAGATAAAAAGTATGCGCTTTCGCCTGGGCCCTTATTGGTTTTACCATCTTTGTATGGTGCGTACGGTGGGCCCCATGCTCTGGTGTCGTCGCCCTTTTCAGGATGCTCAAGTTTGATAACCTCAGCACCAAGGTCTGCCAAGATTTGTGTGCAATAAGGGCCAGCCAGAACTCTGGTCAAGTCAATAACCTTGACGCCTTCTAGAGGAAGATTCAGCTTAGGAGCGGAAGTGGAAAGACATCTTCTTGTAAGAAATACGCTGGATTGAGAGACGAGCACAGAGCTCAGGCATCTGAACGCGGTCTTGTTTGTAGTGATGAGACGTTGCATATAAAAAGTGTGGACGGCGGGCGGGTATTAAAGTTTACTCTGGTAGTGCTAAATGAGTTGAGCGAAAAGTCTCGAGTGTTTGTCTATATTTATACTATAAGCGTGAGTGAGTGAATGTTTGGTTGAAAAACAAATAGTTATCTAACGAACGGAACCCAATTGATCATGACGAGGATCAAAATCTCCCAGAAAAATTCACCTCGTGAGTTTTATAATTTTTCTGGGGGTGTTAACAGTTTTGATTTGAATTAATTGTTCACTGGCCAGCCTGTAAGCTTGAATGTGAAAAAAAAAAGCGGGAAAAGTCAACTAACGGCGGCTATTACATCATCGGGTACATTGTCCCCACAGAAAAAAGCCAAAGGCTTGAAAAATCAGGGACACTCAAAAAAACACAATTTTTTTAAGATCATGATTTATTATTTTTATTATTTTTTTTTTTCTTCAGTGTTTCATTCTTTTAGCTTACCAAGAACAAGTTAAATTTTTAGCTCTCTAGACTTGAGATTGAGATACCTATTATCATTTTTTCTGAAGAATGGAAATTTATAAAGTTTTGCGTCGCCTCTTGAAAGAAAAATTTACAAGAGTAGTAACTGTTTCTTAAGTTGATTTTGCTTTCAAAACATTTTTTTGACAAGTTCCAAAATCACTTTTCTAGGTTCTATTTCTCTATCATGTGGCTAATGGTTCTACAGATTTTCAAGGTTTCTGTAGAAATTTAGCTGATTACATGGTTTGATTTTTAATTTTGGCCTAAACAATAGACTTGTAAACCTTTTGTTTTCTGGACTCAGTCTGTTGTTTTTCTTCGAGAGTTGTAATTTTTTGGTTTTTTGTCTGATCTTTTGAATTGACTTTTCATCTCAAAATTGCCAGTCCACCAGTACTTGCAGCAATCTACGAGTTTTCATTTTGGAAGAAGTACCCAGAAACGTAAACTGTTTATCTAAGTCAGTGGCTCAGTCAGTTTGTCGATTGTGTGCTTTTATCGGTACTTCCCGTAGTAGCCTTCATCAGTATCTCACTTCTCCGTTTTTGAAAATTTTGAGAAAAGCTTTCAGTGTACCCGCTAAAAATTCACATTTTGCTGTTCTTGGTTAAAATGTCGCCATTAAATGAAAGGACATTTTGTGCGCGTTGAGAGCGCTACTTTGTGAGTTTCACAAAGACAATTGTTGAAAATGTGCTGGACTCACGAGCTCAGCTACCTTTGTTGAAGTTTCAGATTTATCACAAGTTTTAAAAGGTATACCATTGAAAAAAATTAGTTACTTCATATCGGTCTAAAACAACAAGGTTAAAGTTATAACATTTTCATAACTTGTTGTAATGATTATGAAGGTTTCATGTCATTCTTTGTGATCGTTGAAACAGAAAAACAAGTCCCTGGTGGTGGAGGATCAGGGCATTCTAAGTCTTAATGTCACTTTAATTTTCCCATATTTGTTTAACATTTTTACGGATTTCAAAAAGGCATACAATTATGATTTTTAACTTTTTTGCTTTATCAATCTAAAATGTCTGATTTTATCACATCCGTTCAACAACCATTGACACATTGTCTTTTGCAGTCTTTTAAAATAAGAGATCTAGCTATAATAGTACTGTATTGTTCGAGTTTTTTAAGCCTGTCTTTGCGCTAGGAGGTGTAAAAAAAACCCCTTCTCATTATTTTTTTGCATACATAGTTGTTGTGTGCTCCTTCAAAAGAATGTAATTTTAATTTGTGCTTCTTTTCTTTTCTTCGAGTCGGAGCTGACCCTGCATGTCTGGAGTATTAAGTCATCTCACAGCCGTCTTGGCTGACCAGTCCCCTAAGCTAGGAAACTTCAAAATGAGTGATGCTCTACTGCATTGTCAACTGGTCAGTGACAGTGTAGACTTGAGCTAGCTTTCTTGTTGTTTTTACAATGATTTATTGGATTAAAAACTTACCTTTTTTGTTCTTTAAAAGACCCCAAAATTTAGAATTTTCTTGTAATGGAATATTTGTTACTTTCAGAAGTTCACGGTGTCAAGTGGGGCAATAGTCGCGGGTATTGAGTTTACCCATAGACTAAACTAAACTAATTTTAGACTGCGCGAGAGCTGGAACTTCGGCATCTGTCATGGATACTAAAAACAGCGCAGAATACATGGATGCCTACAGCTGGATGACACTGCTGTTAACAACTATCAAGGAGATGATAAAGACCTCTACGCAAATTACTAACCCGTATTCCTTGATTTTGTTAGAAAACAGTTCTGCTTCTGTTGATCTATTTTTTAGCTACCCGTTACAATTGTGTTTTAAAAATTTTAAAAATTGTTTCAATCCAGTTCTTCGATGTAAGGACAAAAAAAGATTTTCAACTAATGGATCTAGCTAGAAAAAATGCTTTTGCTCCAGTCTAGTTGATTTGTGTCCGTGGTGTCTGTAGATTTTGACCTTGTAGAAAATGACTGATTTCCAACTTCATGCTCTTCGCAGAGTGACAAAAGCTTATTTTTCAGTCTTTAAAAACATTTTTCAGCTTTCAATCTGCTGGAGCTCAGTTGTTTTCTACCAACGTGGATGATAAACAGTAAAATTCTTAAATTATTTCAAAATTGGTTTGTTTTTAAAAATGGATTCAGTAAAATTAAATTGTTGTGATGCCATGTTTATTTGTGCTTTTCACTTAATGACGTCGTAATGACAATTTGAATATTTTACTTCCGCTACTTGAATCAAAGAAATTTTTGGAAAACTTAAGAATATCAAAATCAATTACTTGAGAAAAATTACGTATGACAAGAAAATAAAAAGCAAGAAATGAAAACGCCCTTAAGGGAAATGATCGGGAGAAGGACCAAAGTAACCAGGGTCTTCAGGAACTACTAATCTACCACCCAGGTTGGCATCGAGTCCATTGTAAGGGACATTATTTCCCCACCAACTGATATCCTTGGGATGGTACTGAACAGCAAAGTAGATGATAATACCTGAGAAAGCCACACCGGCAGTAAGGGAAGAAGAAAGAACGTAGTTGTACTTCTCCCACCAATTCAGGTATCTTTTGCGAAGGTAGTACATAAAGAAGTAAGAGAAGTACATTCCTACCGAGTAGTAGGTAAGGTTGTAAGGAGCGTACGTGAGCATGCCACCAATGATAAGAGTAGGCTGGAAGTAGCGGGTGTACTTAGGGAAATAGCGCTTAGCCAACAAGCAAGGAATGGGAGCAAGAGCGCCGATAAGGAAGCACCACTGCAAAATAGGGTAAAGACCACCAAAGACCTTCTTGGGGCCAATGACACCCCAAAGAACAGAAGCTGAAAAGAAAGTGTTCACACCAGGACAGCTGAACTTCTGTTCTTGATGAGGAGTGCAAATGTCTTTAACGTTAGACAACTGCCAGTTGACAACGCCAATAGTGACTAAACACTGAAAAAGAGTAGAGATAATTTGGCCCCTAAACAAAGCAAGAGGAGGAATTTTAGCGTAATGGCCCATCTTTTGATCCGTAATGTAGCCTTGTGCCTGACCATCAATGTTGTAACCATAACATTTCAAGATGTTCAGAGCAGTACCATTACCAGGAATAGCGTAACCGACAATGAGTTCAACCAATACATTCAAACCAAATGAAAAACCAGTAACAGAGTAAATAAGAGTAATGGGAATTAGGAAAACAAAGTTGATACCAATAGTAAAGAATATACCCCAGACAGGAGTATTAGTACCAGGGTAAACTTCAACTAATACAATACCTAAAACAAGAGCAATGATCAGGACAGCAACGAAGTACCAATCGGGGGTTTCTTTGTATTTGGACATCATTTGAGAGTGAACATCATCATGAGCATCAAAGTTTGAGCGCTTGGGATTGCGAATAGATCTCCAAAGATCCATGACACTTCCAGAAATAGCCTTCCAGTCGGTAACAAAAGTGTAAATAATGGCAAAGGGGTAGATGGCAAAGAAAGCACCATAAACTACCATGTTTGCTGCAGTGTAGAAGGGAGGGCCGTAGACAGCATACTTTTTAGGATCCAAAAGACCCTTAGTCAGAACTTTGGTGACATTGTAAGTATTGCCAGTGTTGTCAAAAATATGATTAGAGTTGATGGGAAGGTACCCGGTCCACTTGTAATTGGTATAGAAAACTGCAGGAATTAACACAAGTCCGGAAATAATAGTACCAATAAACTGGTTGGCCTGGGAGTAGAAAGGAATATTTAAAGGCGTTGAGTAGTTGATAACAGTCCAATCGAAAGTGGGCAGAGGATTGAGACCGAGACCACTAACAGAACCTGTAATAACAGCAAGATTGAAGTTGTCAGGCTTGATCCATGTTATCCAGTTAAAAGTACTGAGAGCTTGGAAAAGGTAGTTGGGAAACCAGAAGTATAAGAAAGATATGGCAAAAACAATGACAAAAAATCGGTATCTAGAAATGGTCCAGCCATTGATGCTCTTCTTAGACTCCGGTGCAGCAAGAGCTTGATTCAATGCAATAGTGGGTAAAATAGTAGGCCATACTGCACGAACGGGATAGACAATAAGTCTTCTCATAACACCAGCAAAACCAAAACCAACAAACTGAGTAGATAAAATAAGAAGGAACTGGTAACCAACATCAGCCCAAGCACTGTCGTAATACATGGGAAGCTTATCAACAAAGAAATTGTAAGAGCCAGCATAGGCACCACCAATAGACACAGAGAAAATAATCGAAGCAAACATTTGTTCCTTGTAATTCCAAGGACCAGGGTTTAAAGAATGACGGGTTCCACGAAATGTGAATCCCCAATCGGGAAGGTACTCAGAAGCACGGCCACAAGGAAGTAAAATGATTTGAAGAACACCAACAGACAAAGTGATAGCAGGCTGGCGCGGAGAAAAAAACTGGTTCATTCCAGTTCCAACAATGGTCCAAAGCATGCCCCAGAAATAGGCACGAATGGTTTCAACAGGCATTGTTGGGTCGTCATAGGGGTCAGTGACAGCACGCACTTCGGGGTAAGGAGAATGGTAGTGAATAAGAGTGGCCTCAACTCTGGCGTCGCGCTCGTAAACATCGATATCAGCGCCGTAGGCTTCGGGGCCTTGCACAATAAGTTTGATTTGTTGGTAAACATCTTCAGGAAAGTTAACATCGTCGTCATGATATTCTATGGCCTTGTTGAGAATTTCTAGAGCTTTTTCGATGGGCAACTTTGAAAATTTTTTGAAAAGATATTCGGAGATGGGATCTTCATTTTCTCCGCTAGGATCGGCACCGAACCGAATTTTGATATCTTGGATAGTAGTGGAATCAAGGTTGGCGAAGGATTCCTTAGAAGAAACGTCGACGTCAGCGTCGGTCACTGCAATCACCTTCTCACTCATGATGTGATATACGTGAATGCAAAAAGATTAATTTAAAAAGGTAAAGAGTATTGAGGTTTTTGAAAATAAAAAGTTATAAGAGATAAAAAATTCTAACTGGTGATTTCGAGTTTTTTATAAATAAAATTTAGAGAAAATGATTCTGAGTACACACCGTAAGAAACCACTGATTTTTTTTGGCTAGCTATCACAAGGCGGCAAGTGACAAATAGCTACTTACCCCAATGTCATCATGTTTTTATCAAATAATTGAGCCAAATTTTTTCAAAAAAATGGTTGGCAATCAAATTGCACAATACTAAAATAACGAACGGCATGACCGCAAGAAATTTTCTTTTGAAGTTGAGATAAAGAGGCAATTACAACTTTTAGAGCTTCCATTTACGAATATACAGCTCAAAATTTTGTTCTCTGTAGATACAAAAGACGTTGATTACAGCTAAATTGATGGTACGTTCAAGCATTTTCAAAAATATATCAAAATCGATTTTGCAAGGCACTAAAAATTTCTTTTTTTTTCACAGATAAATATTCAGTTTTGTAAAAAATGGTAGGAATCATCACTGTCAGTTATGACTATTTAGAATTGAAGTCTTGCCACTCGTACTTTAGCTTTTGTGGGTAGATCTGGTCGCGCAATACACCAGAGACATTGTGCTGGAAAATATAGAGGAGCGTGAAAAAAAAAACCAAGCTTCTTGGTATAAAGGTTAATTGGTCTTAGCCTTTACCAAGACCATTAGTTCAAAATTACCTGGCCTACATACATGATATGGCCTTGCTAAGATATTTTAACCCTTCATTTTGTCCGAATGATAAGAAAAAGTTAAATTGATGTAAAAAGAAATGGCATCAGTATCTCTGTGCGTAATTGTACGGTTGTGTCAAAAGCCCCACAGACTTTATTTAAAATCAAACTTCTTAAGCCAAGATTATTTCATCTTCAAAAAATTGAAACCTGAGCGGCAGAATAACGCTTATGACAAATTTTGAGCCAATAAAAATTGAAGAGCCGTAAGACTTCTGGCGCCGGTAGTAAATAAAGTTTGCCAGCTCAAGCTAGAGAACATTCGCCGGTGAAAGGTAACCATTTTTGTTTTGAATTTGGAAACATCACTATACCCATCCAAAATTAATTATGTTGGTTTTATAGAGTCTAAAAACCCTTTTAAACTACAATCAGTGACTTCTTTTATTAGAGACATAATGATTATCTTGCTATAAATCTTTTAGTACTATGGCACTGATACCTAGGTTTGATATGACTTTTTTCCTTCAAATAATTTCAAATTTTTAGCTATGAAAGTTTGAAACTTGCAGCTGGTATGAGTTTTGAGAGACGGGTGGTCTTCAGGCTTTCAACGTTTCCTGATATCTCACAATTTTACTGTTTGTGAAAGATGAGCACCTCATTTTAGGAGTCATTGGTAATCTTTTCTGTTTATTATGGTAAGCGCCACATTAATTTAACACTTTGCAATTTTTTTTTTCTTTTGACACTTGAGCTTGCATAATGGCTCTCAAATTAGAGAATCTTAAACCTAAAATACGTAACTACAAGTGAGATCTAAAGAACAATCCTCAGTATACCTCAAGCCCTGTTTATGATTTTATTATTTTTTTCCCTGGGTTCATTATCGTGATAAGAATTCAATATAATTCATAATGATAATGCTGTAACTTTTACTAAGTGGAAAAAGATTTGCTGATAAGCAGCGGTGCCATTCGTTGGCATCTGGAGTGTGGGTAGAATATACTGCCAAATTTTTTATTGGCGAAAAGTGTAAGGCGCCAGGCAAATTCTTAGTTTTTGTAAATGTTGCTGGGACACAAGATTACACACATATGTGCCAACTACACTAAAAATTTATTTAAAAAAATTTGAATTAAATTAAAATTATTCTTTTTAATCGGAAAGTGTAAAATGTTTTTTTTTTTCAATGCTTGAGTTTGTTGAAAGCGCTATCAAAATCTAACCGGATGTGACTTTCCACGAAATTTACAAATGTGCATGGCGTGAAAAAAAAATTTTGTGGCCGTGAACGGCACCAACTTCAACGGCAACAAACCTTTTTTTTTTTTTCTCTTTCAAACCTTGCAACGCAAATAATTTATAACGCAATACTAAAAAAAAAAAACACTAAAAAGACCTTTTTTCTATTTACCAGCTTGTCTAGCTAATCATTAATATTTTAAATCTTGTGCAATCTAGAGTCCTAGGAGGAAAAAAAAAAACGAACTTTTGAAGGAAAGTTTTTGTTCATTTCAAAGCTTAAATTTAAAAGGTATTAAAGTTTTATTAAGTTTTAAACTATTAAGGACGCTGCTTCCATTTTTTTTCTAAAGTTCAGATAGCCCTAATTTCAATAAATTAATAGCCGACTATAAGTACTTCTAAGTTACAAAAATATTTTCTAGCTTCTAGCCTAAATGCTACTCTTTTTTGAATAGAAAATAAATCACAACTGTGACAAGTCAGTAAACTACCACAAATTATACAGCTTTGCTGTACAAAAAAAAAACCTTGTGATAAGTGACGCCAACTTAAGTAATTCCCGATTTAGGCAACTGGCCAATTTTTTAGGCAGAAATTTCCATACAAGCTTTCAAAAAACCTTAGGATTCGCTGCGCGTAATAGCTTCTATTTCTCCTGCCATACAAATTTACTTGTAACAGTAATCAAACATTGAAAATTTTGGTTTACCATGCTCGCTACTACTTAAGTTTTGATCCCAGTGGTCAAAAGGGTTGCCGTTAAATTTTGACTGTGATTCGTTCTTTGTAGTTATCATAAATAAAAGGGTGATTTCTTTTGGCTTCGGCTACAAAAATGAATTGAAGAGGTGTGTGATCATGTTATGCTTCCACTACCTACAAAATTTCATTGAGTAAACACTGTGAAAAGTCATCAGTGAATCTAACATCAAAAAGTGAGCCGCTTCACCGAGGGCTCACTCACACATGGAAGGCTTTCAGGAAACGTCAGCGGCTCTTTTGTAGGAAAATGAATCTTGAATGCTACGATCCAGCAGCCACTACAATAATTTCAGATGCAAAAAAAGGGTAGTTCAAATTTTGAAGGTAAAAAACTATTATTAAATCAATAAGATCTGCTTCGTTAAAGCTTCAACTGGCTAGTGTGTTACAAAAATGGATTAAAAGTCAATAATCACAATTTTTTAAAAAATCTTTTATCAGCAGGCGATATTTGATATTAAGGAGGTCTTAGTTTATTTCAGGCCCTGGATCAGGCTAAAGAGAAAGGTAAAGATAACCAAGAGAATTTGGATAAAAAAAACAACTTTTAAGTTAGTTAAGAGCCGAGGGCGCTATATTTGACAATAATAAAGAATTTAAAAAAATCTAAATTATCTTTGCATAAAGCTTTAGAAAATCTTTGTAAAATAAAATTGTTTCAGGTGTTGCACGCTATAGAGAGCCACCGTAATTTTAAGGCTTTTTTTGCTATCAGCGACTGCGGATTGAGAAAAAAAATCTCAATCAGCACGAGACTGTTAATTAGTTTTCATCGCAACTAGCTACAAGATTTCTTCAGCACGTTATATGTAAGCTAACGCCGTTATTCAATATGCTACAGGAGAGAACTGTTTATTGAAATGGTGTCAAAATGTTTGAATTTGTTAGTCTCAACAAAGTTTTGGTGAAGAAAGAACCCTCAAGTTCACCAAGAAGAAAGTGATTTTATCATGGTCTGCAGTTATCTAGCCCTATTCTAGATTGTTTAATAAGTTGTGATTAAAAACAAAATGCCGACTGAAATAAATCGTTTGTTTATCTTTTTTTTCCATCCCCCCTCTTTCTGATTCTAGCCTGGATGAAACAGATATTCTCACCAGCTAATCAGAATCAAGCGCATTTCCAGCTATTGTAATGCAAAATAGAGCAGTTTCTCTTGATCACAACCATGCACTCACTTCTCCAAGCCCAACTGTAACTTTGAATTTTAACCTTGAAGTGCTCGTCAAGTTTCTCAGTAGAAGAAATCCAGATAGTTGCTGATTGCGCTTTTTTTGGAAAAAAAAAATCTCAGCTCAAAAAAAATAAAAGTACTCACTAAACGGGGTTTAAAAGCCGTTAGGTTTCTGGGCGACATGACTACAGTAAAACTTCGACTACTGTATCCATATAAATCAAATAAATATGTTTCCTAAAGTGAGGTGATTCTAAGAGAAAATTTTACAATAACACTAGTTTTAATACATGAAATTTACGTTGTCGCTACGATTTTGAAAGTATCGGAGTCATTGTTGAACTTGAATTTTTTTTGAATTAATAGATGACCAAAATTGATGTGCTTTTTCCCGTACAAGCTTTTGAGATACTGAATTTGTAGTAACCACTCTAATAGAGACTTCTTAAATACTGACTAGCTTTTTGAGCCGAAAATTTAATTTTTGCAGCGGAAGTAAATGTACATGTAGTGAGCCAAAAACTTTCATATTTCTACTCTCGCCAAAAAATAAAATTTTCTGGGAGGAAAGATAAAAGATTTTGCAGGTCGCAAGTAGCAAGGTTTTGAGTAAATCTACATTTAAACTTAATTTAGACATGATAGCTTGTTATCTTAAGAGGGTTTTTCTGCATCGAGGTTTCTTTCACAAAAGGGTTTATTCAGTTTTGAAAATAGGACCAGAATCAGCGTCCACAGAATCTTTTTATTAGAAAATAATCCCACGCCTGTTGTAGCGGAATCAACAGGTTTTGAAAGAACGAATTATCTCAAAAAGGAATTTGGCCCGCATCGATAAGGATATTGGAGTGCGAGAGAGCGCTGGCTATTGTAGGCGCCGTGCACTCTAAGGTTTTTGACTCGCCGGTTGGGTGCACCACCTAATAATATCACAAATGGGTTCTTACTGTTAAAAAAAGATGCGTGGACAGAAACTACTATTCTACAGACATGCCCCATTTGTGAGATATTTTGTTTATAACTTCTAATTTACTTAGGTTCTAAAAACTGATATATCTTTAGCTATCTGGTGTTAAACTATTAGAAACTATTGCGAGACAGTAAGGTTAAACCTTGAATAAAATTAAATTAGTACCAAAATATTGAATTCCCGTCTTCTTTACTTTTTGCTGTTTTTTTTTTTAGTAGCTCTTGGATGTAAGAACAATAAATAGATGTTATCATTACTACGAGCCTTTTTAGATTTTAAGAGTTGTGTAACCAATCTGTGTTTCACAAACATGGACAACTAATTTTAGTTGTGTAGAATGATGTCAGAATTTTTAGTGTGCAGTTTGAAACTTTAAATGTAGAAATGGGACCGTTTACGGAGGCATTTACTCTAAACTGATAAAATTCATAGTGAGAGCAAAGCTTGAAAAATTCCCCACTAAAAACTACACGGCACAGTTTCAATCACCACAATGTTATCAAGTTTAAGCAAATATAAAACCAACAACTCGTGCTTTTTTAAATATCTGAAACAATTTAAACTGTTAAAAGCCCAAAACTACCAAAAAATCTTACGTTGATGAGGGTTAAGCAATTACCTTTTGCTTTCTTCCAAAAGAAAGTGCCGCATCATTTATTGTAAATGTCACTCAGTGGCTGTCTATAGAAAATTATGCTTGTCTTTCAAAAAAAAAAGCAACAAAAAAAAAACACAAATTGGTGGTTTTGAGCCAAAGCTTTACGAAAAAAAAGAGATAACTGCGGGGTTGAGCAAGATTGTCAAGGCCTCACTCAAAAAAAAATTGTAAAAAAAAAGGATAAAATGATTGGAAAAAAGAATTTTCAAATTCATGGGGAATTCGGCACCATCGAATGCTGAAACCACTTTTGCGCGTTGAGAGCGCTTCTTTGAGAGTCTCTTAGAGACAATTGTTTTTGAACTAATGTCTTTTTTGTTTATCTTTTGTCAAACAATATACTGATTTTCTATCTAAAGAATTTTAACGATTTTATTTGTCCAGAACAGTACAATCAATTTATAATAAAACAAACAGCAAAAAAGTAAAAGTTACTTGATACAGACAATTGTGTAAAAACTTGATATGGAAAGAAAAAGGCACCAGAATGTCAAACAAACTAGAGTTTATTCTCGAACAGAGCAAAAGCGCTGAAAATTTTGTTAACATTGGCAAGTACAACTTAGATAGGTCTACTGTAATTTTGTCCATTAGTGATAAGTGGAAACAAAACAAAAAACAAAACTAAAAACAAAAAAAAATAACAAACAAAAACCCCTGGTGCAAAAATTAATTTTTTTTTGATAAGAGTGCCATTGAAAGTTCTATCTCAACACAAACATCAGTAATACACAGCTTTTATATTTTTGAGAAAATTAAAAATACTAATTATCCATCGTCTCATTGTTCTAGTATCTAGAAATTACTTAAAAACAATAAATGAGTTGTAACCATTTGAAAATACGTCGTAACTACATTTCAAAAATGGAAAAACCACAATTATTTTGTAAAATTAGGGCTCTCTAATGTTAAAACAATACTTAAGCCCTTTAATTCATCTATTAAAGGGATTTGATAGTTCTCCTCACCATAATTGTTGAGCTATTGAATAAAAAAAAAAATCAGTCAAATAAAAGCTAATTCACATAAAATTAAGGTGGAGAAAAGTTTTTAAAAATTTAAAACTAAACATTGAAATAGTGTATATATGTTTTTGAACACTCTTCAATATCTCAGGACAAATTATGACTTGTATTCAGTGGTTCTCTGTTACTCTTAAAAAATAGATATTACCACATGGTTTAGAAAAAAATTGATAAGTCTGGGTTTTCCGACTTCTTTTACGAGGCCCAACAGACGACAAGAAAAATTTCAAATTTTTAATAAACCTTCTAAGCTTTTGCACTACTCAGGTCACCACTTGACAACTTCCGACCTGAAACTCATTATTATATTTCTGGGGCGTTTTGAAGAAAATAAAGGCGTCAATATAGAAATTTTATTACTCCGAGATGACTTCTATTTTCTCAGATATGTGGTTGCGTTTGGAGCCAAAAGCTCTAGACAAATTGATACGATCTATGCTGAAGCGAGTTGCCTTTGTAAAAAAATTGTGGTGGAAAATATATTTGGTTTTAAGTTATACTCCAAAACTTTAGTAGTTTGAGCGAGCTCTAGATGTATTTTATAATCATGTTTTATTGTTTTTCTTTTGATCGTGTTTTATTTTTCGATTGCAAAATAAGGTTTATTTTTGAAAAATTTCCTGTGTCACTGAAAAATTTAATTTTTTTTTGGCAAACCTTAATTCGATCAACCTATATTTTTTGTTTAAAAGAACGGACTTTTTTCTATTTTGATGCTAGGTTAAACCTCATCAAGGCATATAAACTTTAAGACCTACGTTTAAATTCAAAAACTTTTTTGGATGTTCATTTTAAATTTTTTTTAATATTGAAAAATAGTCCAGAGGTTTCATTGGCATAGTAAGAAAGAAAATTGCGTGATGAAATTACAGCATCTGATAATATTCATTGAAAAATTAGCTCCTTTAGTGATTTGGATATTGTAGACGAAGATACTTTCAAGTTATGAAAAGTCCATTATTTTCGTAAAAAATTGCTATCTGAAGAAGGGGAATCTCATGTTGGAGCCCGACTTTTGGAAGACATAGATTATTGTGGTTAAAGCTGGGGCTTCAATTATTATTGCTTCAATTCATTGCCGCCCAGTATGAAAATGGGTCCACGAAAAAAGAGTATTCCAAAAGACCCAACCCAAAGACCCCGGCTAAATAAATTCTTACTTGTCTTTAACTGAACTCATATCTGAATGGCACTCTTTCAACAGACTACTTCTGTATGATCAACTGACTAAGCAATATTTTTATCACAAAAGGAAAAAAAATATTTTTAAAAAACTTGCTTATTTTTTACTTTAATTTTTTTTGTTTGTACCCGCAATTTATTTCAGTTACAAATTTTTGTGAGAGGGTTTTAGTACAACTTTTTACTTGATTGATGGTTGAAGTTATTAAAAAAATTTGTTCCATAGAGAACTTCGATTCAAAAAAAAAATTGTGAGACTTTCATGAAAGCGTCGTAGGCACCATTTGGTTTTTTTTATTAATTTTTATTCAGAAAAAAAAAATTTTTTTCTTGGACCAATGAGCATAAAAACAAAACAAGATTTATTAGAAAGTTAACAAAAAATTGGATATATATGATTGGATAATTATATAGAAAGCTACCAGAGATGTTACTCAAAGAGAAATATGTGGAAGTAGAGCATGTACTCCTAAAAATGAGTGTCTCAATCAAACTTAATTTTAAGATTCTTAATTTCTGAGCCCTCTGATAGTTTTTTTACTCATTTCAATAAGTTGGGGCAAGGTACTTCATGGAAAAAGGCAGTTAAATGCAACCAGATGCCATGCAGTTTACGATAATGACCTCAGTGTTAAACTTTTTTGGCCGTCCATTATTTTAATGCTGTTCAAACGTGACACACTTGAAGATTTGCCTACTTGGATGAAAATTTTAGATTTGGACTTTAAGACGTGTTTCTAAACATTTATTTTGATTAGTTAAGAGGTTCATTCAAAGAAATTTAAATTTCTGTTAAGCTCAAAAGTTGTAAACAAACAATTGATATATTTGATCTCATGAGTGAAATTAAATAAGAATTGTTAAAAGAGAAATATTAGAATGACGACTAGTAGCTGGGCCCATTAGGCCAACTCCATCACATTTTATGTGCTGAAAAAAGCCTAAGATAAACATTACACAGCATATAAATTAAAGTTTGACTTCTAATGAAATATCAACAAAAACTTCAATACAGAGCAACTACAGTATAAGCAAAAAAGTTGCGATAATGAGTCTGAAAACTTGACTACCGCTCTAAAAACCGTTTTCGGTGCACAGTGAGACTTTAGGGTTAAGTTTCAAAAAACTTTCTTCAAAAGAGAGCCTTCCTTAGAAGAAAAGGGCACTATTTGAAGATGAATTTAACTGGTTCCAGCTAACTACATTTGCAGTTAAAATATGGTTTAGTAATGAATCTCACTTGTAAATAGTTTTAAAGAGCACCATGATCGATTGGAAACTGAAACAACTTTTATTTTGAATTGTGACAAGATTCAGCCTGCAAATAGAATTTCTGTAGATATGACTTAAAATCGTTGGCTTGAAACTTTTTGACAAGTATAAATATGTTAAAAACTTAGAGATATTTTTAATGTAAGGACATTTAACAGTTTTTACTATATATAAGTATTGCTCGACTCCATTCAGTGTAGAAAATACTCAAACGAGTATTGGAAACACTACATTTACCAGAAAAAAATCAAAAACAACTGACAGAAAAATGACAATCTGGGAACTTACCAAGGGCTTGGTCTGGGGGTGTGAAATCCGTAATTAATCGACATTTGTAGTGAATGTTTCTTTAAGTGAAATGGTGGCAGCCAGTAATCAATGTAGAGCTTTATAAAATTAACAAGGGTTTCAATTTTCACAACAATCATAACATCACATAAGCACTTTCAAATAAAATGAAAGTCACTTAATTTAAAGCCAAGCAATTGTATTTTTCAGTATTTAGTATAACATTCTCTTGCTTGTGCGGCTGCGGGGAGCCTTTTCCGTATACTTAGAATGAGGACTCGAATTTTTTCTTGATCAATCTCATCCCATGCCTCTCGGAGCCATCGACATATAAGTGCCCGACTTTTGTCATTTCTCTTCAAATTTTTATTGTCTGGAAGCTTTATAAACAGGTTTCTTTTAATCAACACCCAGACATGTTCAATGGGGTTTAAATTGGGTGAATATGCAGGCCAATCAATGACCCAAATTCCGCGATTTTAAAAATTGTCTCGTGGATTTTGCCTTATGAATTGGAGCATTTTCTTGCTAAAACTAATCTCCAGGTTTACAAATTGATAAGAGATATTCTTCAAGTGTTTCCATATAAACTTCAGCTGTCATTGAGTTGTTTTTTATTTCCAAACTCGTTGAGAATGTGAAGATCGGTCCGGCCATGCATCCAAACAGCAGCCCACAACATCACAGATATACCAGCTCCTTTCAATACCGGAGTAACTAAATCAGATCTAAACTTTTTCCTCAAGGGTCCGGAATACCTAAGAAGTACCTCCTACATCAGTTGAGCGTACCAAACTCTCGTCTGAAAATACAGCATGTTGGAGGCATCCTTCAGCCAACCATTTCCGCGCAAAAAAAAAGCCGGCTTTTAGCAAGGACTGACTCCAACTTAATGCGCTTCTTTGACTTTTATTTACTTACGGTTTTTTGTTTGCAGAAACGTCCGTATTGTGCTCTCACACGCTTGAATGCTCAAAGTTAGTGTGATAGTATTAATCAACGTTAACGAAAATTTCCTAGACATTCAATAAATTGCACGTTTCTAAATACCATTTAAGGTTTCTGGCCGACCGGGTGGAGGATTAAATTTATGTGTTTGTTGCTCATTAAAGCGTTTTATCGCGTAAAAACTATGGTATGAGAATCGGAAAATTGAGCTGCAACCTTCCTCAAAGTTTGACCAGCGGCAACAACTTCAAAAATGGCAGCACAAGCTTCAAATGTTAGCCGTTATCTAGGCTTGTGACCTGCGGTCAAAATGACATTATAATCAAGCATCTAGTGCACATAAATGAATAGTTGTGGTGTGATGAAGAAAGAAGAAAAATTTTCTTTTTGAGAATTTTTTTTTTCAGTTTTGGACAAGTTCTAGTTACAGGTCACCGTATATGCTATTACAACACTACCTTTAGAGCATAATAAGAACAAAAGTTTTTGAACTAATGTTTTACATTCCTACTGTATTGTAACCTTTTGATTCAAGAACTAGACTAAGAATTTTTACTTGCCTAGGTATCACTGTAATGCTTTCAATAAAGTCGTTTTTATTTCTTTCATTTTTTTAGTCTGCTTCTTTAAAAATTTATAAATTTAGATGAACATAATGTAAACTTGACTTCTTTTGTAAAAAAGCTTGCACCCGGGGTCGAACCGGGGACCTCAAGATTTGCAATCTCGCGCTCTACCACTGAGCTATACAAGCAGAATTTTTCTAAATCACAACTGAGTTTGTTTAGATAGTGTGTCAGGAACTTAACAGAGCTCAATACAATGACAAAAAAAAACGCCCTGGGATGACGTTAAAAGCACCCCGTCCTTGGATGACGCAAAAAGCATCAATTACTTGGTATTTACAGATGAGATACGGCAATAAATGAGCATCATGAATCTCATTTAAAAAAAAAAAACCATCCTTGATGCTTTCATCGAAGAAAAAATGCCTCAAAACGTCGACATTAACAGCAACCCCGACGAAACCGACCCCGCCGTATGCGTAACCGGTTCAAACAACCCCCTACTCGAACCTCCTGATCCACCTGATCAGAATCATGCTCGAATCGTCGAAATTGGACAACGTGGAGATGAGAACGCGAACCTTGAGGCTCAGGCAAGCGATGTACACATCACTGCCACCACCACCACCATTGCCACCACCGACAACAACAACGAAATGTTCAACCTCGCTGTGAATGACGAGCACGCAAATGAAAGACATGCTAAGAGAAAGGCTATT
>JAKVQX010000141.1:0-30807 GCA_030463015.1 Geotrichum citri-aurantii
AATAATAATAAAATAATAATAAAATAATAATAAAATAATAATAAAATAATAATAAGCAGACTTCCAATTTTTCATGTGCTCAGTTAGATGTTATTTTTAATAAATTATTGTTGTCCTTATTGTGATGAAGTAGAAAATGTGTTGACAAATTTTGTGTTAATATATATGATAGTGGCAGAATTTTCTCCAAAGAGGATTATCAACAGTAAAAGTTTTTTTTTAAAACTTGTCATTTTTCTCGTTTGTTAAAGACTCATAGGTTGGAGTATCAGGCTGACCAATACTCCGAGCATGTGTACGTCTATCAAACTCTTCAGCAACGATCTCATCACCAGGTTGCAACTTATAAATATCACTCTGTGCAGGTTCCTCTTGAGAAGGTTTGAGAGACTTTGTAAAAATTGATTTCACAAAGTTAATGATCGGACCAGTAATAGAAGGACCTCCTTGTTGTTTCCGAGCACGGAACAGGTAATACAAGAAAAGCATTGCAAAAAAGTTGAACACACAGTAAACAAACAGAAAACCAAGATTACGCCAGCGGTAACTGTATTTGATACCAATGGTCGCCAAGTAATCATCACCAACAGAGTAGCGGCAATAACCACAATTAGAAGTGTCATTTGGGTTTTCCAAATAACCTCCAACAGATTTAACAAATGCACCTGCAAACTGTTGACACGATTGTCCAAAAGGAGGCTGGAATATGTTTAGCTCTTGTTTGGTACAAACAACTGAAACATCATGAAGAGCTACACCAAGGAGAGATTGAACAACATATGTGTGAGGAGACACTTTATACATAAAGGTCCAGAAGCCAGGCATCTGCGAGAGAGGTTGCACAACACCACAGAAAGAAATCATGAGAGAAAATAACATAGAAGTGATAACAGAGGCAGAAGCAGCATCGGGAGAAAAGTACAAGACAGCCAACGAAAAAGTGACAATGAAGATCTGAAAAACCACACAGTAGATTAGATAAAAGTAACCAGCAATTTCAGCCTTAGTTGAATACTGGACGGGAAAGTAAAAGGCAACAAAATAAATTGCAGAGAAAAGGATATGATAAGGCATTTCACAAATGAATTGGGAAATGATCAGGGTTGCCCAATGGAAAGTATTAGAGGAGGCTTCACGAGCTTCGTACAAATCACGAGACGCTTCAGCAAAGGTTTCGATTTGGTTTGACAAAGGCGCAGAAACAATGATAGAAAGGAAAACACCAAACATACCGTTTTGCAGGCCGGCTAAAGATGGTTTAGCATCCCAAAAGGTAAAACCAATCAAAATACCAGCAATCAACATAAGAACAAATTTTGACATAATGTAATCGGGGGATCGCCAATACTGAAGGGCAGTTCGATGACAAACACATTTGAGTTGAGTCAAGTAGCTAGTCGCAAACTTAGCAGTCAGATGTTTGCTAGCCTCTTTAGTAGGACGCTGGCGCAGCTGCTCGTGAAGCAAATTGATTTCACGGGTAGTAGCTGCGCATTCAGCAGAACTGAGCCAGATATCGCCCCAGTCTGCCTTTACAGAAGCAGTAGCACCTGCACCAATACTTTCCAAAATGTATTCAGCAGGATTTTCAGAAGGTTGACACTTTCGGGCACCATTACGCTCAAAGTAAGAAGTCAGTGTACTTGAGTTTTCACCAATATCTCCAAAATAGACAGTTCTACCGCCCTTCTTTAAAAGTAGAAGACGGTCAAATGTTTCAAATAATGTGGCAGAAGGCTGATGAATGGTACACAAAATAGACTGTCCAGCATGTGCAAGCGATTTCATAAAAGTTGAAATAGCCCAAGCAGATTGAGAATCAAGACCAGAGGTGGGCTCATCCAAGAAAAGCAACAACGAGGGCTTGGCAACAAGTTCGACACCAATAGAAAGCTTCTTTCTCTGCTCAACGTTCAAACCTCTACCCATAGTACCAACGTAAGCCTCAGCATAATTAGTCATACCAAGCAATGAGATAATCTTCTCAACATAGTCAAGCTTTTCAGAATCAGGAACATGGGCAGGTTGGCGAAGACGAGCGGCAAACTGAAGAGACTCACGAACGGTGGATGTGTGCAAGTGGAGATCCTGTTGTTGGACATAACCGGTAGAGCGCTTGAAAGAAGCATCAAGAGGACGACCATTAACTAGCATGTCACCAGTAATAACACCGACAGTGATTCTTTGAGATAAAACGTTAAGAAGGGTAGTCTTACCAGCGCCAGATTCACCCATTAAAGCAGTCATGGTACCAGGCTTTACATAACCCTGAACATTGTTGAGCAATTGACGAGTACCACCCTTGACAGGAACAGTGTAGTTGACATTTTGCCAGGAAAAAACGTCAGGTTCACCCTCTGTTAGGTTGGCAAAAGCATCTGCAAGCTCTTCTGCGGTAGCAGTCTTATCATCAGATTCGTCAAGAGACTTAAGCTCTTGGCCGCGCTTGAACAGAAGCATATCACCACCACCAGCAACCGGATTTAAAAATTCAGAAGCAAGTGCTTCCAAAGTAGTAAAGCCAATCCAGAAAACAATTAAAAGACCAAAGTTGCGCCAAGCATGACTCCAAGTGTAAGTAAAAGATTGTCCAACATAGTTATCACCAAGAACATCAGGCTGACCAGGTATACTACCAGCAAAAGCACAAACCTGATTAGCAATAGTGATGTTTTCATATCCGGGACCACTAGGTACTAGCAAATCACAAGGCATTTCACGATCGTGAAACTCATTGGCCATTAGCGACTCAAATGCATAACGTAGGGGATTAAGAAAACTGATCCACCAAAACCATTTGTGCATTTGATTTAATGCAATCATAAAACCGGCGTATACAAGCATGATAAGCATAACAATACCTGCAAGAGCGTTGGCAACGGAAGCCTCTTTTGTCATGGCGCTGATCATGCTGAACAAACTGCCCACCGCAAAGGAAGAGGTAGCCATTATTAGAAGGAAGAAGAAAAATTGACCAGCAGTCCTATTTAAATTAGACAAAAAGTAGAGGATTAGTCCAAAAGCTAAATAAGAAACCATTTTGACAGGAAATTCAGAGATATTGCGCTGCAGAGACTCAGCTGACATGTGATAAAACAAATAACTCTTTTGCTTCATGAGAATAGGACGTTGGGAAAAGGCATTATTAATTTCAGCAAGAGATGTAAGAGAGTTGTATAAAATGGAAAAAAACAATACGCCACCTCTTGAAAATGCACCAGTCGTGTTGTTATCAATGTTGTAAAAGAGGGAACCACTAATGAGAGCCTGGATAATAGTACCAGTAGTATTAATAACTGTATAAGTGACATCCCCAACGACTCGATCCCAACCACGCTTAACGGCAAGTCTAATTTGCGTTAGATAAGTGAGCATATAGGGGGAATGATGGCGTTGGAGCTTCATTTTTTCAGATTTGCGGGCAGTGTGAAACCGATCGATGGTAACCTCTCTATTGTTTTGGGTATTGTATTTTTCAATATCAGCGGAGAGCATCTGGAAATCCAAAGAGTTGAGCCAGTACTGCTCAAACTCGTCAGCATTTTTGGGAACGCTGTTTTCAAAGCCTTCACGAACAATACGGCCGTTTGGATCGGTGACAGCTGTCAAAAACTCTGGTGTACTCTGTCTAGGAGGACAGTACCAGCCCATCTCTTCGAAATAAGCCTTGGCCCGCTCAACAGGTCCAAAATAGACTTGTCTGCCGCTGTACAAAACAGTAACCTTGTCAAAAACATCGTAAATGTTTTCACCAGCTTGGTAAATAGCCACAATACCAACGTTACCAAGGAAATTAGTGGATGCACGAATAGCATGGGCGTACTCCAAAGCAGTAGAGGCATCCAGACCACGAGTAGCATTATCCCAGCAGTAAATGGAAGCACGAGATGCAAGAGCTTCAGAAATAGAGACTCGTTTTCTCTCACCACCGGAGACACCACGAACAAAGTCGTTACCGACCTTTGTTTTGGCAGTGTGACGTAAACCAAAGACAGTCGTTAAGATTTCGAAAACATAATTCTGGTACTCTTCTCTAGTGACGTTGTTGAGTCTCATATTGGGAGTTCTACATGCAATGGCGAACTTTAAAGTTTGTTCAACAGTTAAGTGAGGAAAATGAAAATCAACTAAACAAAACAGTTAGTATCAAATAAAAAAAAATTAAAAAAATCACTTACGCTCAGGATTGTAGATAATTTCGCTTTTGAAGTGGGTTAACATATCTTCAAGTGTAGCACCGTCGTAAGAAACATCACCGTCGACACTAGTGAACTGACTTATCTCACCAGCAAGAGTTTTTAAAAGAGTTGAGCAGCCGGAGCCGGGACGACCCAGTACAAGTATCATCTCGCCGTTTCGGGCAATACCGTGAGTGTTTCTAATAATCGAGCGAGTTGGGGGACTGAAAGATTGTTTAAGAGTTTTGGGAAGTTGCAAAAGACCAATGAAAAGCTCACTAACAGAAGGACCATAACTGGCGGAAACATCTACACCACTAACAGTGAGGTTTTTAAATGCAACACCGGAGTATTTAGCAGCTATGCCTTGTTCGTCGAAACGTTGTCTGATAGCCTTAAGAAGAATTCTTAAGTCAAAATCTTCAGGGTCAAATTCAAGAGTACCTTGACCGCCACTTGCAACAGAAAAGCGGCGTGAAGATAAAACACGAGTTAGAGATTCAAGACGCTGAAGGTTCTCGGGGTGAGACATGACCCTGGACAAGTTGCGCTCTAGTTCCTCTTGTTCATTACCCTCTTCATTTCCAAAGGGTTCGGGAGAAACATCATTGGGATTATTTTCGGAATGGGAACTATCAATATTTGAGTCAACAGACATCAAATATTGATTGCTGAGCCCTGTAATAGATTTATCACCCTGTTTCTCCATATTATAACAAACAAATGGGTTAAAAGCTTGAATAAAGGATTAAAATTTTGATTGAAAAAAAGAGAAGTACATGAATATATATACAATTTTTTCTAGTGAGATAACTACAAATTTGGTGTTTTAATTTTTTTAGAACAAATAGAAAAACTAGAGTGAACTACTGGAAAGAAAAACTTGAGAAATGAGATTTAAGGGTGAGTTGTAGCTGCTAGAATAACGGTAGGAATCATCAAAAAAAAAAGAAAAAAAAAGTTGCGCTATAACTGGGGGCTTCGTGCAATCTATTGAAGATACTTGAGACAAGTATTCGATACACCGGAACAAAATGATTCCATCGTTCGTTTCGTTATTAAGTATAGAAGCCAAGACAAACAGAATAATATTGTTGAAAACTTTTCGGCTATTATGTAGATGTAACTGGTGTCCACGCAGGCAGAGCTCTGTTGATCATTTTAGTTTTTGATCTAATTTACTAAAATGGACAAGAACCAAAATTTGTATTAGAAATTATTACAAACAGGCTGTGACGCATTGCATCTAAGTAAGTATCAAAACTGGGCCCCTAGAAACTTGTGATCTGTGGCTCCTAAGATTTTTTTTCTGTAATTCAGTCCCTATCTTTAGATTTAAAAAGAAATTGGCTGTTAACCAAGACGGATCTTCAAAATAACATAGATTAGAGCTGACAGAGTTTTTATCGAGGTTTACAAAAAAAAATGCTTGTTTGTCTTTTTTTTCCGCGTGTCACGTGATCAAGTAGATCACGACTATTATTCTGTTACCAGAATTCGCGTGGTCAGGAAACTGCAGACAGGGTCAGGCCTCTGGAGGTATCTTGGGACGGCTGCTTGCCATGGGCTAGGATTACCGTGAAACCAATTAAATTGGTTAAAAACTTTGAATGGCATTACATAAACAGTGCGCAAAAATAAGCTCTAGCCTTGGTTGCATTGTGTTTTAGGGATAATGGTTTGCAATTATTGAGTTGGAAAACCAAGATCAATTTTATTCATCGGTACTCGTAGAAAAAACAAGCTTCAAAAAAAAAGTTTTGAGATGACCCAAAGGCTACAGTTGTGCGCTGCAATATCTCGGCTCTCGATACGTATTCTGAGCATCGATCCGGGATATCCGTTATCTTATGTTCTAGTGGGCACCATCTACAATGCCAGATATCGTAGCCTTAGATGGACATTCTAACTCGTTTATAAAACCATTTAACGACAGTATACGAAAAGCTTTTACCAACCATTTCATTGTAAGTCCTTATGACTAAAAGTTTCCGCAAAAATGTTAGCAACTTATAATCTTAAAGTATATAAAATCAAACAACCGTTACATGAATAGGAGGTTCATTTCAATCACAAATAATTACTAATTGCTCGCTATGGTTGGCAACTTGAAAAAAAAAAAAAAACCGGAACCTCAATGATTGCAACCGCCAACGATGCTCTTAAAACAAGCTTAAAAATCCATGAACTTCTACCGCCACATATTTTGTTAACAGAAACAACATCAAGACATTCTTTAACACTAACACAAACTCGCATCTAGAGACGACAGAAAACTGTTTTTTGCTTGGTTTTGTTGGCTTTATTGTAATCATCAACTTAAAATTACTTGTTTAAAATTTTGGAGTGTTCGCCAAACAATTCAGAAAAGAAAGTTTTTCTGGTGTAACACAAAGCACGCCTACTACAATTTTTCAAAATCTTTTTTTTTAGTAGGTCCTTCCGAATACAAAATACAAACTATAACATTACAAATAAAACCTAAGCCCGATCGAGTGTTCATTAAAAGCATATCTATTATGAAAATTTAATACACACTCTACTAAAGTTTTTCCTGTCTGTAACCTAGTTAAAATGCAAATTTGTAGTAGCTGCAGGCTCTTGGATCCTTTTTTTTTCAAAGTCAGATTTCCGAAACAGTAGGAAAAAACCTGATTTGTTTTTTTTTTTACACAAAAGGATTTCTTTTTGACTAAAATGGTGTGTTACAAGTTTCGAATTTAATACGCAAAAAAAGTTCGTGAGTGCTCAAAACCTTTTTCTGTATAACACCTTGTTGGTTGATAATAAAGCGGACACTCGGAATTCTCAGAAAAGCTGCTCTAATAAAGCCACATTTTTAAGACTATTAGTACTAAAGAAGCTCAGTGGTGGTGTCTTAAAATTTTTTCTCGAGCAATCAGGCTCTGCAGGGTGGAAGCCCATATTTTTAAATTCATTTTGAAACATTTTTGGTATCTCTATTTGGGCGACTGATACGTATAAAGTCCCATGACAAAGAATTTCTCAGTTTTTCCGAAAAAAAATCTTCTTCTTTCAAAAACCACAGGTTTTCATTTTAATTCAAAAAATTCGATTTTGCTGAATTTTTGACAGCAAACCGCCGGCCTAGACATTGGTTGACATCGACATATTGCACTGCTGTTTCTGGGGCAGTTGCCGGAGGTCAATCAAAGACATAAGTTTAGACTCAAATTTCCGCCTCCATTAGCACAATTTTACGAACTAAGATCTTGACTAGACATACAAATAGTATCGTCATTTGGAAAGCTCGGTGTTATCCGTTCCTGTCGATTGAAACAAAGGTATCAGGTTTAAATGTTCTATCAGGCGCGAGGACGATTGAGAAGTATCTTAAGACCCGAAACCTACAAAAGTAAAAATCCAATAAGCGTACTGAGTTGACTATATATGCTGCTAAAAATCGGCTTGCTTTTGCGTGGAAACAACTAGTTGAAGGGGATCTTCAAAATGCCATTCTTTCGGTTGAAAATTTGGCACGCTCAACTTGTATCCCTATCAATGCTTGGATATTCTGAACCACATAGAATAATTATTGATCTACTCTAGTATTTTTGGTATTAGATAAAGGCGAAACATTTTTAATGATAATGGCTGCAATTTGAATAAAAGGGAAGACAGATCTTCTCATTTTTAATGAGTTTGAAAACGAGAAAAGCAACTCATTTACAACTAAAACTTACAAAGAAACTCTCGAACAACATCAAATATCAAGTTATAAAACTAGGGATTAGTTTCAGCAAGATGGTAACTCAATTAAGAAAGCGAAAGTTACAACCAACTCTTTTGAAGAGCATGGAATTTGGGTGGTTGAATGAAAACCATTCTCTAACGATGTAAACTCTAAAGAGCAAATCTAAGGATTTCTCAAGAAAAGACTGATCAATAAATATTCAGATTAAAAAACCTTAAATGATAAAATAGAAATCGGGTGTTTTTGTGTCTTTTTTGTGAGTTTCAGCGGTCATGAAATTGCTCTTTTCGTTTAGGGAATTTTTTTTTATTTTGTCGTGAGTGTTGCCATAGCAGTAGCTAGTGACTTTACATTACATAAACGTAAATATTTGTTAACACTATACTTGTAAGCTCAATTCTTACTCCACTACGAATAAGTTCTTTCAAATCAGTCTTTTACAGACTTGGTGTATTTAAAGGCTGTCTCGGTCCCTTATAGATAGTTGTTCCAAACTGCTCATACGAACTGATAATATTGTGTGTAAACTTAAATAGTTAAATTTGTTGAGAGATCGATTTTGTTTCCAGGATTTAAACAAATTTATCTTGGTGCTTTTTGGCTAAACCAAAGATACTTTCTTCACATATTTGATGAGCTTGAAGAAAAGAAAAAAGATAGATGCAGTTGTGTATTAAATAAATTAAGACACTTGACTGTTTCCTGTTTACCAATATGGCACTTTATTCCAGCAGTGTAACGCACCTATTAACAAATCTAGGGTCTATAAAGACTATATTTAACTGGCAAAAAAAATTATTTATTGAATGGCCATCTTTTCTTAAGATATCTTTTTTGTTGAGCATTTCTGGGCCATATTTTACCAATGGATTTCTTTCCAGCATTCTAAAATTTAGAAATTAAGGTTAATGCAGCCAAAAGAGCATTTGGCGGTCAGTGGCTGCGTGAGACTTGGAATGTCATTGATCAGGGCACAAATAAGACACTAATCATATCTGTAAAAATAGGCATACTGCAGTAAAATTGGTTAAAGGATGGTACGCCAATTATTTAGCTATACACAAAATCTCAGCTTCATAAAAAATAGCTGATAAATTAAATTCAAAGAAAAGTTAGTTGTTCTACAAGCATATCATCAAAAGCTCCTATTGTAATGAAAAAATTTTTTTTCCTTTGAGGTAAAAAGGGACTGTATTTGAGAAAGCAGTAGCGAAATTAAAATTCTTGACAAACCTTGTGCACCATGGAATCTTCCCAGCTCTGCTAACATTTGATGAGTCGGAACGCAAATTTCAAATTAGTTATAGGGAAACTTTTTGAAGGTAACAGAGACAAACTCAAAGATTTTTTTTTTGTAAATTCAATTTGGCGTAAGTATGACTATTATAAAAAGACAGAACAGTTTTGTGAATCGGGATGCGATGGTTGCTCAAACCGCAAGTTTTAAGGCACTGTCTAACAAAGTGAAGCAACTCTTGATTTACCAGATGTCTTTTTCATAAGATTTCTTACTAAAAAAAACAGAAAAAATTTTAAACTTATAGAAAACTCAAGGCTCCACAAGTAGTCATGGATATTAATCTATCAGTGCGTGTGGGGTGCATTGGTATCCAAATGAAATTAAAAGCAAATTCAGCTTCAGCCGGCCTGTAACAATTTTTTAAGATGACTTCATAAAATTTTCAAACACAAATCAAGTTAAAAAAAATCTTGTGAATTTTTCACGTCGAAATTATTATACAGTGCCTAGTTGACAAGAAAAGTTTTTGGTGTCTGTTAATTTTTTGTCCTTACAATCAAAAACGGACGATTACCATGTTGAAAAGAAAGAGAAAAAAAAGGAAAGTTTTTTTTTAGTGATCTTAACAAGGGGTTTCCTTTCTGCACAACCTGACCAAGCTAAACTGAGCTCAGGAGACGTAACAACCCATTAACCCGGTTACTAACTGCTTTATTCTAGATATAATTTGGCACAGCCGTAGCCTGACCTCTGGAAATAGAAAAAAAAAAAAAAACTCTCTTCGGAGGTTTTTTTTTTTTTTTTGGTTTTTATCCAAAAACTCTAAGAATCACTGCAATGTCTTGTAAACAGCCTAACTATAGGGTAAAAACATTTTGGCAAAAGGTCAATCATAACATAATTATTTTATTGTCCTTTTAGCAATATTAAATTATTACACAAAGAAGACATTAAAACAACAACAAAAAAAAAGATCAATTGTGGTATATGAACATGTCTTATTGTTAGATTGACGAGCTGCTAAAAACATAGCTGCCGCTGCGTGTTAATAGTATTTACATTTCTCAAAAAAGTTTCATCAAAGAAGCGTCTGACAGCCCACATGCCCTGTAGCTGATTCAACATGGCGTTGTACTGATATGCTGGCAGTGCATCAGGTTGTTGTCACAGAATTATTGCACGGCTGAGAAATCTAAAACGTGTTCCAGTTGAGCGCTTAAAAACAGCCCTAGTCAAAACCCTAGAATCTCCTAACCCTAATAAATGAAAACTTTCTTTTGACAAATTAGAAAATAAATAAAAAATTTAATTTTTTTTTGCTTTTTAACTCTTACTCTATCTTGATCTGTATAGATCGAGGTTCTGTCGACGAAAGCACCACGATTATATTCTTCATCATGTCTATGTAATACCTGTATTAATAGATTCATATTTTTATTACTTGTTTTTTTTTTTAGTGTTTTCTTTTTATGTTTTAAACATAAAAACATTACATTGCGGGACCTTGCAATATGCTTGGCTTCGGCTGAGATGAGCCAGCTCTAGCGAAGATCTCCTACTTCCTAGACAGATACAGGTCAACGCTATATCGAACACCTTACAAATCCCTCTGTTTGAGTCTCACTTTTGAATATCCTACAAAAGAGAAGATATAAAATGAGCGGAACAAGCCAATATTTAAATCATGCTTTATGATTAAATAAAATTAATTTTTATACACATCTCACAAGACGACAATATTTTCATAGCATAATATATTTCAGTTACTCATTATTTATTTCATTACATATCTAGTGCAACAGCACTACTAATCTTCAAATGGTAGAAAGTCATTGCTTGTCAGAGAGAGAGGAGACACCGGGAAGAACCTTACCCTCTAACAGTTCCAAAGAGGCGCCACCGCCGGTTGAGACGTGAGACAGCTTGTCCTCAGCGCCGAACTTTTTAGCAACTGTAGCAGTGTCACCACCGCCAATAATAGCAGTGGAACCATTGGCAACAGCATCAACAACAGCAGCAAGGGTCTGTTTAGTACCGTTGGAGAAATTGTCAAATTCAAAAACGCCGGGAGGACCGTTCCAGATAATGGTTTTGGCCTTGGAAATAGCACCCTTGAACAGCTCAATAGACTTAGGACCAATGTCCAAGCCCTGCCAGCCGTCAGGGATTCCACCCTCCTCGTCAGAAGTAGCCTTAACCTGTGCGTCTTTGGCGAACTTGTCAGCGGCGACATAGTCAACAGGCAAAACAATCTCGACGTTGTTTTCCTTGGCCTTTTTGATGAGATCCTGGACAATCTTGGCACCATCTTCATCAAAAAGAGAGTTGCCAATATTCACGCCCTCGACAGTCTTCTTAAAAGTAAAGGCCATACCACCGCCAATGATAAGAATGTTAACCTTTGTGAGCAGGTTGTCAATGAGTTGGATTTTATCAGAGACCTTAGCACCACCCAAAATAGCCAGGAAGGGGCGCTCCGGATTCTCAAGGGCCTTAGCAAAGTAGGTCAACTCTTTTGAGACAAGGAAGCCAGCAGCACGCTGAGGAACGTCCAGACCGACCATGGAGGAGTGAGCACGGTGTGCGGTTCCGAATGCGTCGTTGACGTAGACGTCGGCAAGGTTAGTCAGAGACTTGCGGAAGGCAGCAACGCTTTCAGCGTCGGCTTTGACCTTCTTACCGTCAACCTTCTTAGAGCCCTCTTCCTCGATGTGGAAGCGCAAGTTTTCAAGAAGAATTATCTCGCCGCCAGTAGCCTTGTTAACATAAGCCTCAGTCTCAGGGCCAACTGCATCAGGAAGAAAAGTGACTTTAGTGTTGAGCAGCTTCTCGAGCTCGGAGGCAACGGGTTTCAGCGAGTATTTGGGGTTGGCTTCACCATTGGGTCTGCCAAGGTGAGAAGCAAGTATAATAGCTTTGGCACCGTTCTCCTTAGCGTACTTGATGGAAGGAAGAGCGGCGACGATACGCTGGTTGTTGGTGATAGTAGTACCATCGAGGGGGACGTTGAAATCGACTCTGATGAAGACCTTCTTGTCTTTAAGGTCTAAATCCTTAATTGAGAGCTTATTTGAGAGAGACATGATTGCTTTTGTGTGAATGTGAAGAAATGTTTTTATACTGAGGTGCAAAGAAATTCTAAATGAAAAGTGTAGTTAAACCAAGAATTTGGCCTGTTTAAATAGACCTCTTTGTGGTTGCTTCAGGAGCATCATGAGGTGACCATGATGTGATTTAACGGGAAAACGTGAGTGTTTTTTTTTCACTGCAGTTAAAACAACCCACCTTAACTGGGTATTTTCAGAAACAAGCAAAAAAGTTAAAGTCGTCCTTGTTAGTGTCTACTGACTTGGCTTTTTTCGGACTGTTGAGACTCATGAGAAGAGAAAAGGTGGTACAACGGAACGTTATTCGGATTAAATGCTTTCGGATAAATTTAATAACAAAAACAACAGAACATCAGATTTTTTTTTCAACTATACAAAAACAATACCAAAAAAAAACAAATTAAAAAAAACCAATTCTATAATAAAACAATTCCATTTAAGCGTCATTAGTCTCCAGGAAGAAATAGTTACCACTGTTCTTCTGCTCCTGGTCCATCTGCGAACCCAGCTTGTTGATTCTAGGTCTAAACGAGACGGGATCTCTTCTGAACGTAATGTTCAAGTTTTTCAAAAATCGGTTGCAACCAGTCAACAGCGATTCGGGTTTCTTTGCAAACGACTTGACCGATGGCTTGCCTTCAAAGACAATGACTCTGTCGGCCAGATATGTCGCCATGATGAAATCGTGCTCCACAACAAACGCAGTCTTTTTAGCATGCAAAATGAATCTTCTGATGACCTTGGAGCAGATAATACGTTGCTCGGAGTCAAGGTACGCAGATGGTTCATCAATCAGATAGATATCAGCGGGAATACCAAGCGCAAGTACAATGGCAACACGCTGTAACTCACCACCAGACAGATGCTGGACTTCTTGGTCAATGATGTCGTCAATCCGCAGCGGCTTGCAGACGTCAGTTTGAAACTGCGGATGCAGGAATGATGATCTAATCTTCTTGAAAAACAACTGTCTGACAGTACCAGTAAACTTCGGCGCGATCTTCTGAGGCTTCATACTGATGTTGAGGTTAGGGATCTTCTTGCCACTGTCAGGAGTGATGGCGCCCGCAAGAAGTCTACAGAAGGTAGTCTTACCAGTACCGTTCTCACCCATCATGACAATGATCTCTGAATCAGTGAACTCGCCGCTTTCGACGTTCAATTGGAAATCACCCTGAGTCTTTTGCATCTTGGGGTAGGTGAAGCTTCTGGCCTGGTCAATGGGGATAGAATCAGAAGCATCAACCATACGGAACTGCAGAGATTCAGTTCTGAATCTCAAGTTTTCAGTAGGAATGTTACCGTCAAGGAAAATGTTGATACCTTCACGGACAGATGAGGGAAGAGTGACGACACCGTAAACAGACGGCACACCATAAAGAATACAAACAAAGTCAGAAAGATAGTCGAGAACAGACAGATCGTGTTCGACAACGATGACGTACGAGGTGGGATGCAGTAATTGTCTGATCATAGAGGCAGCGTTAAGTCTCTGTTTGACATCGAGGTATGAAGAGGGTTCATCAAACATGTAAACGTCAGCGGCTTGAACGCAGGTAAGGCCAATTGCAAAACGTTGCAACTCACCACCTGAAAGCTGAGCAACTTCTCTTTTCATGATACCTCGAAGCTCAAGGGTGTCTAAGATGTCGTCAAAAGCGCTCGTTCTGTCAAGTTTAGAGTTGAGTAATTCATCGACATGGTTCTTGGGACCGCGGACAGCGCGGGGAATATTGTCGACATACTGGGGTTTGATGATAGCCTTGAGATTGTCCTCTAAAAGCTTGGTAAAATAGTTTTGCAGTTCGCTACCTCTAAAGTAAACCAGAATTTCATTCCAGCTGGGAGGGTTGTCGAATTTACCCAAATTGGGTTTTTCTCTGTTGGCAAGAATTTTCAAGGCAGTCGATTTACCAATACCATTGGTGCCAACAAGACCCAGTACCTGACCGGGTCTAGGAGTGGGCAGTCTATGAAGCTTGAATGAGTTGGCCGAGTATCTGTGGGTGACTTCCTTCTCCAAGTTGGTAGGGAGATTGATAATGTTAATGGCGCCAAATGGGCACTTCTTGACACAGATACCGCAACCAATACAAAGGTTCTCAGAAATAAAAGCAATTTTTTCCGTAGGAGACACTTCAATGCAGAGCTTTCCCGTTCTAACGACGGGACAAGCTTTCTTACATTCCTGTCGGCATTTCTAGACAGTAGTTGTTAGCATGACATATTGAAAAGAGAGAGCCCAAAAAACAGTTGGGCGCGGAAAAACACATACTTTGGGCTTACACTTGTCGTCACTGACAATGGCTATTCTCGTTAAGGACTCAGTCATAGCGCGTGTTGTAGACGAATTGCGGTCTCTTGAGATCAAGATAACTTCTGGGGATCATGAAAGATCAGAAATTTGTCAAAAATTTTTTGTGAAAAATGAAAAATTACAAAAAAATTTGTTGTCTGCCACTGTAATTTACGCTTGAAAGGAGACCAATATGGAATCTATCAGAACTTTTCACGTGACACAGAACTTCAATTTGAACAAAATAAAAAAATCTTTTTGTGTTCGATTCTTACACAACTGTTTATCTCAAGTTTCATTGAACGGGTCACACAGCAAGTGAATTCTGATGTAGCACAATTTGATAAACATTGATGATAGCTTAATATTTATGCTTAATTGCATACAAACTCGTTCTAATGTAACAACTTTTTCTAAGGCTTCGACTTGATGCAGCTCAGATCAAAAGCTGCTGGTTCTGCTTTTTTTGGGGGCTGGTGGTGGAAATCTGCTTCTGAGCTCTCCACATTTATCGTGTTTAAAGCAGCCAAAAAAGGGCTATAATAGGTTTCAAGACTGAATTTTGATTAATCAAGATAATATGTAGCACAAAAACAATTTTTGGCACAAATTTATGTAGAAAGGGTATGGTATGAAATGCCGCCGTAGTGTCAAAGACAACGACTTGAAATACTAAATCCGATTCCTAGTATTCGCCCCTGCTAGATTTTTCAAAATGTATTTTAACACCAGACACAATTCTCATGCCAGCAGCTTTGTATCTTGATCAATTAATGCTTAAAGATAAACTTGAAATTTTTGCTTCGTCTTCTTGAGAAACTGACTGTTTATTATTTGAAACTTCAAACGACCCTTTACACTTTTAGGTCACAATTTTGTGCGAGTTAAATATCTACCATGTCAACAATTTTATTTTTAACAAAATTTCTAAATCTTAACGACCCAAAATTAGAAAAACTAGTAACAGTTTCACAAAACTTACGATCTCTATTTTTTCTCACTGTTTTCTATCACTCTTTACCTCAGTACTAAACCTGACTTCTATCCTGTCTTGAGTGCGATCCGGGGCTAGCCAACGTCTGTTTGTCATCCCTGAACCTTGAAAAAAAATGATTAGCTTCTTGACCTGCCATTGCTGAAACAATTCGATAATACCTCACCAAGAGAAAAAAACTGAAGCACATCTTGTGTAACCTACAAAGTTTTTCTTAAAAATACCAGTTCTGATCCCATGAATTTTTTCTGCCTACTTTATGAATAGTAGTGTAATTTGGATATCTGCAAGTAAAAAGAAGGTGACTATTTTAAATTGCACTATGGAACAGCACCAGACCGTCTTGTACCATGTTCCACTCATCTTAAATACAAGTTAAAGAACAAAATTGGTTAACAGTATAATAGCAGGATGTTTAAATCAATGTAGCGTGAAGTTATTGTCACTTGTGAACCAAAATTTGACAAGTCTCTACTTTTTATCGACACATAACGGCTTTTTTGAAACATCAACGTTTTGCTTCATTCAAATTCTACGCGAGGTAATTGTCACATAAATCTTAGTAGAGAGTGAAAAGCGCCGATAGTTACTTTAAATTAATTTAACCCAAAAAAAGACAACCATTCATTCAAAATACTCTATAAATAGAGACCACAGCATTTCCAATATGAAGGTGGTAAATTATCATCTAAAACACAATATTACAAATCAAGGACTGGAATCACCAAGGAGCTACTGTTTAACAACAAAAGGTTTTTCTAATCCGCTTCAATAATAAAAAAACTGTTTCAAGTAGGGCAGGATTGGGAATCAGAAATAAAAATAAAATAGTTTTTAATTGAAGAGGATTTAAAAAATAGGAAAAAGACAAGTCACTATAGAGGATCGCATAATTTTACCATATAATAACCTATGAACAGAGAACTCTTATCCCGAGTGCTCGGTTAAAAATACACGAAATCCAGACACAATTTGAGCCAATGACAAACAATGAACATTTACAATTGTATTATTGGTTTACCCAAAATATTTATTACTCTTTAGCATGAATACCTGTCTTTAAAATTACCTTTAAACTTTACTTTGGTTTTCAATAATATACTTGGCTTCTCTAGCACCACTACGCCAGGCACCATGAACAAAGGTGAAGCCTTCAAGAATGGTATGCTCGCCAGCAAAACGAACGTTATCAAAACCATCGGCAAAAGCAGCAATAGGACCCGCGGGGTCGGTTCCAATCTTGGATCGCGAGACGGCGCCGAGTGTGAAACGATCAGTGTTCCAGCTGGTTGTCTTAGTGCGTGTAGGCGTGGGTACAGGAACAGCCTTGTCAACGCGAATGGCCTCCAATGCGGGCTTGAGCAAATCAAACGCTTGGGCTGGGTTGGCTTCAACTTTAGAGATAAGATCTCCGGAGACAAGTACAAGCAGACCGGGGTGCTTCTTTTCACCGTTGAAAAGGTACCAGTTTGAAATAAGAGCGGGTGCGTATTCGCCTTCAATGTCACCAACGAAGACAAACTTGTCGAGGCTCTCGGGCCAGAAAACATTTTCAAACTCAAAGTAGGCCTTGCCAAGTTTAGCAATGCCTAGGTTATCGATAGCGGAAGTGAGCACGGGTGGTAGAACAGGTGTAAATTGGATAGCAGCATCCTTGAGCACACCAATGGGTACTGTGACAATCACGTATTTGGACGTGTACTTGTTACCATTTTCGGTAGTGGTCGTGACGGTATTATTACTTTCTTTAGTAATGCTGACGACAACGGTGTTAAGATGGATGTCACTGTCAGCAATGGGTTTTTTGATGTGGTTGTAAACAATATCATAACCGCCAACAGGTAGAACGTCTCTACCAAGAACAGGAAGCCCATTGTATTTAGCAGAAACGTCGGACGCATTGGAACCATTGGGCAGCGAAGGAATTTGTAGAATGCGCGTTACCTCTGCCTTCTGAGTGTCTGTGAGTAAGCGATGCTCAGTAGTAAAGATGTCAATGATCTCCTTCAAAGACAAGTCTTTGATTTCAGGGTGACTCTTGAAGTAGAGAGAAGCAAAATCACCAAAGTCGGAAGCAGCTTGGCCTAGCTTCTTACTGCCGTCTAGAGGACCGCCATTGTCATAAAGACCGGGTCCATTGTCATCATACTGTGGCTTGATTTCAAGGTTCTCGTCAAGTGCAAGCTTAAGCAGTGGGTTATCAAGGGACTGATGAAACCAGCTACAACCGAGCTCGTATGGTTTACTGCCGGAGGTTCTGTCGGTGCAGAGACGACCGCCGAGGCGGTCGCGACCTTCAAGAACAGCAATTGAAAATCCAGCTTGAGAGAGATCAGCTGCCGCCTTAATACCAGCAACTCCAGCGCCAACAATGACTACATCAACAGTTTTAGAGGACATTTTAGAGGTAAGGATTGATTAAAAAAAGGCAAAAAAAAAAAAAGATGGGCGTGATTGCGGGATATAAAAAGAAGAAAAGGTGAAACCGGATCGAGAAAACCAAAAATAACCAAAAAAAAAAAAACAACCAAAAAAAAAAACAACTACCAGTATTCAATTCAATTGCAAAAACACAGTAAGGTTCTTCGGTTAAAATATCAGACTTGTGGACTCACAAGAATATGTATGTTATCTAAAGAATCGTTAAAAAATCTAACCATCATAGCGAAAAACTTCTTCTAGATCTCTCCACCAACCCTTTTTGTCAGTGCTTCCAGTACTGCCGGGCACGAGTGTCTCCTGCAGCGCGTCAGTTACCTTCCACCACTCGTGATTATCAGGGTCGTTTCGCATGTCTTCAGAATCCTTGGCCCAGTCGTTGCCAGTGTATTTAAGGTTAGCCACAAGCAGGTTGAGCTCGGGAATGAGATGGATGGAGTAGTCTTCAATGTGGTACTTAGTCATTTTAGCAAGTACGTTGGGCCACACATTGGCGTGCAGTTCCTTATACTCTTCAAGTTTACCGGGCTTGATCTTTATGATCTGGCAGATGCGCTTGCCAGGATGGAGAAGCTTGGGTTCGTCGATGGATGCAGACATTCTTAGTGATGATGTTGGTGGTCGTGGAGCCTGGAAGAGAAGCTTGGAAGAGAAATTTGGAAGATGAAGGAAGACATGAAGTTTAAAGCCGTTCACACTTCAAAAAAAATATCGTAGAAAACACAAGCCTTCGGTGAAACTGGTTTTGATTAATGAAAAAAAACTACCCTTTAAGTCTTATACACTTAGTTCACATTGCAACCATAGACCAAAATTCTATTATTTACTTGTGCGTCTAATTTATTTTTGGTTTTTCCACACAACCAACAGATTTATCTGTGTTTTTGTAAATGTTGTGTCGTTTTAGATATTTCGTTGAGGTCAATAAATAGCATCCATCTACTAACGTCAAGCGAATTATCTTTGCATCTCAACATAGTCAGTATGTGCAATGAAATTAAAAACGCTACTAAACCAAACAAAATTTGAAAAGTTTTTTTTTGATAATTGAACTCGGTGAATAAACCAACAGAAAATACCATTTTAACTAACTGCCATTCATAGTCATCTCTGGATAGTCACCAGACTTCTGTGATTCTTCCAGTCTCGTGTCTACAGTATTTATGTATAGTTGACAAAAGACAAGATTCAAAAATTGTGGTACAATCATCTACTGATTTATGTAAAAACCGCGGAAAAATCTAACACTGGTTAACATAAGACGGACGTAGAGCAGCTCAGTTATCGTTCCAACACAAAGTATAAAATCTTTTAAAATAGAAAAGAAGTGTGCATCTTTTTGATATATTTACTAAATTTAACGCAAAAAATTGAGCTAAATGAGCGAAACAATAGATATAAATTCAGCCCAACTCAGTTTGATTTGGTGAATTCAAGAACTTTGATAAGTACAATTTGGAGACTTGCAATTTCAAAATGCAAACAAACTAACAGCGACAGCACATGACTCCTGTAAACAAGAACATAAGTGTCAACAAAGGTATAAAAGTGTATTTGAAAAGAAAAAAAAGTTTTAAACAATTTTAATTAGCTTGTCCTAAGGTTAGCATGGCTTCCAAAGATTATTCTTTAGAGGAGAAAGTTTTTTTTACCTTTTGCAGCTCTCGTAGTGAATGCCCACTTTTTAGATGAGACTTTAGAATGATAGTCTAAAACCAGCCTACAAACACAGCATGCTTATTATTAGTTGAGCCTTTTTTGCGTTGCCTATATCCGGTACTTGTTTCTATGAGCGATACAGATGTCTCCCCATTATACTCAAGACACCAAGACAACATGCAAACGCCAGAAAACCTGTGAGTTCACTATAGCCTTTTTTGAAGTCATACGACCTGGAACAGTTTTCAAAAGCCTGACAGCTCCTTTTGAATTTTTCGAATCTAAAACTTCAAATTCCGTTGATGCATGTGGCCTGAACGGCCTTCATTCAAGGTCTTCAGTAAGATTACAAATGTAGGTGCTATGATTTTAAGATCTTTAAGTCCAAGTCATAAAACAACACAACTCTAACTTATCAAAAAACAAAATTTTGTTTGAATTGAATGAATTTTATTAGTTAAAGTAAAACTCAGGTTTTTTTTTTAACTTCAATTCATTTAGCTCATCTTTTTCTTTAATTTTTGATAAAATCTGCCAACATGGGTCCAAGTGCTCTATCATTGATAAAAGTTGTTTGTATCACGTGATATGATTTTCATTTTTCAATTCTGTTTGCTGAGTCTGACGCTTCTTCTTTGCTATCACCGATCAAGTCGACTAAACAGCCTCGGAACAGCAGCTCTGAAAATTACAAGGGCCGCCTGAACCGATTCAACTCACACAATAAATTTAAACAACAACAATACACTAAATCTGTTACAATGATGTCAAGACGCGCCAAGATCAGGGCACCAAAAAAGGTATGTATCATATCATAGATTTGTAACTAGCATGTTTGCGTGCCTTTACTAATGACTTTTAGAATATCTCGTCAGAGGTTGACTTTACTGCATCATGGTCGATTCTTGCCTCGGCCATTCATGAGATTCACCACAAAAATGCATCTAAACTCTCTTTTGAAGAGCTGTACAGAAATGCCTACACACTTGTGCTTAGAAAATTTGGGAAAAAACTTTATGAGTCTGTCCAGGATGAGGTTCGACAATACCTTCAAGAGCGTGTGCAGCTCGATTTGGTGCCTACAGTTCAAGATTCAATAGGATCTATCAATGAGACGTCTACTGAAATTTTGCGTAAGACTTACAACATGTGGACCGATCACTGCATCTGTATGAGAATGATCTCAGACATGCTCATGTACCTTGACCGGGTCTACTCAAAGGACGCTCATGTGCCGCTCATATATGATGCTGGACTTGCCATTTTTCGTGATGCCGTCATTCGCCATGAACTGCTTGGCCCACACATTTACAATAAGATTCTCTCCGAAATCTACAGAGACCGCGTGGGCCAGGTCATCGATCGCATTTCTCTGAAACACATTGTTTACATGCTCGAGTTTTTGCCAGTTTCGAGACTGGATGGCGACTCCATTTATTTTGCTGAGTTTGAGCCTATGGTTTGCAAGGCTACCTGCGAGTACTACGACAAGGCCGCCGAAAAGTTGCTCTCTGAATCGCAGAACGGCGCCATATATATAAAGCAAACTGCTCAGTGGCTGCAAGCTGAAGAAGAACGGTGTGACCTTTACTTGTCGATACAATCACTGCCACGGCTGCTTGACGCCGTCAAAGAAATGCTCATCACTAAACGGTTTAAGATCGTCATGGAGTTTCGCACGAATGGCTTGCGGTCATGGATTGAAAATGATCAATACTCAGACATTAAGTTGTTATACGATCTTGCATCGCTGGTCACTGATACTCATGAAGACACAAAGGGTTTATTGAATAGCATTATTATAAAAAAAGGTACCGAGATTAACGAAAAAATCAATGACTCGCTTGCTGCCATCAAAACAGCAAAGGCCAGCGGCGTAAAAAACAAGGGAGATGGTTTGAATCCAACATCTGTGGCTATTAAGTGGGTCGAAGACGTACTGGCCCTGAAAGACAAATATGATGTTATTTTGGTCAAGTGCTACAACAACAGTACGAGCATCCGCGAAGCTGTAGAGAGCAGTTTCTCGCAATTTGTTAACAAGGTTCCTAAAGTATCGGAATATCTCTCGCTATTTGTCGATGACAACATGAAAAAGTCTCTTAAAGGTAAGAGCGATATCGAAATTGAGGAAGTGCTCGACAAAGCCGTTATTTTGTTCAGGTTCATTTCAGACAAGGATCTGTTTGAAACTTATTACAAGGCGCATTTTGCCAAACGTCTTCTCAATGGCAGGTCGCTTTCTGATGATATTGAGCGCAGCATGATTGCTAAACTCAAGATGGAAATTGGAACATCGTTTACATCTAAGCTTGAGGGCATGTTCCGTGACATGAAAATTTCTAAGGATATTATGGTTGAGTACAAGGCACTGAATAAAAAGCCTGGTGGTATAGACATGAATGTCAATATTTTAACATCTTCTGTCTGGCCGATGACACTTGTGCCGGCTGCGTCTAAAGTCATTTATCCATCAGATGTTGAAACCGCGCGCAAGGCTTTTGAAGAGTTTTACCTGACGCGTCACAATGGCCGCAAGCTGGAATGGAATAACAGCATGGGCACTGTAGACGTGCGCGCCCGTTACAAGAACAAGATGCATGAAATCAACATGCCAACCTACGCAATGATCATATTGATGCTTTTTAACGATTTACCTGATGGCGATACTCTGACATTTGAACAGATTAAAGATGCAACCAATATACCAGATTCCGACCTGGTGCGGCACCTACAATCTTTGGCAGTAGCACCACGCACGCGTTTGCTACGCAAAGAACCAATGTCAAAGAACATCAGCCCGGGCGACTGCTTCTCAATTAATAACAATTTTGAGTCGCCAATGACGCGACTAAAAGTGCTGGCTGTGACATCAAGTAACCGTGCGGAGACGGACGTCGAGAAAAAAGAGACTATGGAGAAGGTGGATGCATCGCGCAAGCACGAAGCAGACGCTACGATTGTGCGCATCATGAAGGCTCGTAAAACGCTCGACCACCCAAATCTCATGGTAGAGGTTACAACACAGCTCTCAACCCGCTTTAAGCCCGTACCGAGCTTTATTAAGCAACGAATAGAGGACCTTATTAACCGCGAGTATTTACGCCGCGACGAGGAAAAGAGGACTCTGTATCACTATGTTGTAAGTATTGTCACCTTGTGTTACAAACTGTATCAGATGTCCTGGCTTATTTCTCAGTATTTACTAACACGCATTGATTTCACAGGCATGAGAGACATAACATTGAATTTCTGTATAGTCTAAAAAATTGCAACGCTGAAAAAATGAAAAACATCAGATCGCAAGTTTGGCTTGTTGACCAAGAAGAGAAACTCGGCGAAGGCCTGCCAGGCGGAAACAGGCAATAATGTAAAAGAAAAGAAAAAAAATTGCAGGAATTAAAATGAGCTGCAGTAGCAATATTCTTATTTGCTAAAGTAATTATTTAAAGTCTCTTTTTTGTTTACAGAATTTTATATGTGCCAACGGTCTTTGCTTGGTTGTTTTGTGACCCGTTTCTTAATGCCCGAGTCCGACAAAGATTTAATTACATAAGCTCGGTGATCTTTTTTTTTTTTTTTTTTTTTTGAAAAAAATCGAATTTTGGCACCGAAAGGTCAAAGAAAATAAAAAAAAAAAGCGTTTCTACGACCCTTCTGGGTTCTCTTCACCCCAACCTTTCTTTTACACACAGAACCCGCTCCTACAACAACTACCAACGATGAGCTTTTTACCAGGCGGAGGATCTAACTTGGGAAACTTTGGCGGCCAAGGCCAGCCCCAGTCTTACTACGATATGACGCCTGAACAGCAGGCTCAGGCTGGTGCTGAGGCCATGATGCGCTTCATGACTTCGTGTCCAGGCAAGTCGGTATTTGCCGGTGTTACGGGTTTTGCACTTGGTGGTGTCTTCGGTCTGTTTATGGCATCGGTATGATATAGTTTTTTCCTTGCGGGTTTTTGATCTGCTACGACGTTTTCTTTTATTGAGGGCAAGTTTTTGGTGGCTAACAGTTTGGGGTATCGATCTAGATGGCTTACGACACGCCAATAGGTACTGGTCAGGTCACGCCCTTCAGTGACTTGCCATTCAAGCAGCAGATGAAGCTGCAGTTTACCGACATGGGTAAGCGTGCCTATGGCAGTGCCAAGAACTTTGGTTTTATCGGTGCAGTTTTCACCGGTACCGAGTGCTCTATCGAGTCGGTAAGTAACACGAGTATAAACAAGTGCACGCAATCTTTAAGCTCGAGAATGGCTCAAAGATGGCATTGTTAAAATTGCTAACCACTGTTGTTTGTTTAGCTGAGAGCAAAGAGCGATATCTGGAACGGTGTCTCCGCCGGTTGTCTGACTGGCGGTGGTCTTGCCATCAAGTCTGGTCCCCAGGGCGCTTTCTTTGGCTGCGCCGCTTTTGCTGCTTTTTCCACCGCAAGTATGTATTCACTTCTTAACATCCTGTTCGTGTTGTTTCTGCCTGACAAATCATGATTTGCTAACGTTTCGCTTCTTTTTTCAGTTGATCTTTACATGAAGAGAGATAGCGCGCCTCCTCCTTCCAACGATGAGGACGACTAAACTCCTCATTTGTTTTGTATATAGTATTGATAATAAAGAACCGTTTTAACACCAATACCGTTGGCTGTCTGAAAGTGCCAAGTACCTAAAGCGCATATACATTTTGTGTAGTCAACGAAATGTGTTTATCTCAAATATAATTTAAGACTTGAAACTTGTTGTTATTCCCCTAACCCAGCATTTCATTTTTTTTTTTTTTTTTATTTTATCTTTGTTCGTCACATCCTTGAACCACCTCAGCCAAATTTTCTTTTTTCACGCGCAACGCGTTTTATTTATTAAACCTTCGAACATCAGAGCTTTAGAAACAATGTCGGGACCGCCAACTGAAAGAGGTACGTCTCGTTAACCCACCGAGCTTTATTTATCTTTTATACAATTTACCTTAATTTTTTAATGATTTGTTTAATCTAACATAAAACATTGTTTTTTTTTCCAGTTCTTAGAAGAGCTCCTCAGCCGAGACAATTTTACACGCCCGAAGTGCATGTTACCAAGCATCGGGCCAACCCCCGGGTTCAGGCTCAACAGGCCCAGCAACCTGTTGTCAACGCTAATGGAACATACTCGATGCCTCTTGCTTCTGCGGGCTGGGCCAATAACCAAGCTGCGCCACACTTCAATCACTACGTGCCGCAACAACCACAACAATTCCGACATTACCAACCGCAGGTCCAGCATCAGCAAATCCAGCAGATTCAGCAACAGCAACTAGGCTACCAGCAACAACAGCCGCTGCAGCCGCTGCAACAGCAGCCGCAACAACAGTATGTGCAAGTTCCGCAGCAATATGTTCATCAACCGCAGATTCAGGGTATCGTAGCCAGTCCGATTGTGACGCCTGCTAACAACCCGCAAACCTTTCAGTCAGCGCAGTACGTACCGTCATCTAGTACAAATGGTTATGACCGGCGCAACACAGCCTCTTCAGGCGTTGCGCTAGGTCAGGGTGTGCAAGGTGTTAGTCTTATGACTCGTATTTTAATGGCACTGCGCTCGCAGATTCATTCTGAGGAGGACTGGGCGCTCGTCGCGCTCATGCAAGTTTCGTTCACGTCGCCGGAGGCCTGTAATTTCAAGACACAGCCCACACTTGCCGATACGCTGCTTAAACGTGTACACTTTCGGTGCTTCCCAACCGACCCTGAAACTATCAAGTCCAACTCCAGCAAATTTACAGTTGGCCTCGAGCGACCCTACCTGACCGGCAATACCGTCAAGGAGCAGCAGAAGGTGCTTGAGGCGTTGCTCGTAATTCGCAATACATCTTTTGATCCCGATAACGCACAATATCTTGCAAAATCTGAACAATGTCGCGAAATTCTTGTGCATGGCATCACCTTACCCGACTCGCGTATCTATGCAGAGTTTAAACATATGTGCTTTGAGATTGTCGAGGCTCTCAGTTTCTATTTTAAGTTCACTGACCCGTCCGATGCTCTTTTTACTGCTGTTGTTAATACACTAACAAGTGATGACCGAAACACTGACCGCAGTCTGTTAATCCCCTCGCTGCGCAGTCTGGCACGCTTTCTGATTCGCGACGAGGCCCGCATGGCCGAGTCTGTACCATTCGCGCTCACGACGCAGGTGCTGCGCTACTTGCTGCTTGAGGGCGATGATGAACTCATAACAGTATCCCTCGACTACTTGTATCAGTATACTGCGCGCCATGCAAACGTTGAAAAGCTGCTGTTGCAAGTATCGGCTACTAGCGAGGTCACCTTTGCCGTCGTTATCAAACAACTAGTACGACTACTGACTTCAGGTATGTTTGATTCGTCAAAACCGCAGGATTACATCCGGCTGCCAAGACTTGCACCTAAGCCTGTTCCGACAGGCCCGCCTGCATTGACGCAACCGATCTTGAACGAACTTCTGGCTCTTCCCGAGCCTATGCGTGCCACACAATGGATCCGTGCATCATATGAGCACGAGCCATCTGGCGAAGTCACCCAGATCTCACTATGGAAGGCATATGAGGCACAATTTGAATCATACGCGCGCAACAGTAGTGTACGTTTGCTGCCCGCTGTTGATTTTATCAAAAACGTCACCTCCGCATTCCAAGCTTCTGCGGCTATGGTCGTTAACTTGCCCAACGGTCAGAAGAAATTTATCATTAAAGGAATCGTACCGCGCGAAACTGCTGTGTCGCCCAGCTCATATGTGCTACCTGACGGCACTACTACAAATAACCCGAAGGCCGCTGCGCCTGCCGCTGCTACTGAAGCCGCCAAACCTGAAAAGGCCGCTGTACCGCCGGCGTTCGGTGTGACCGTCGCTCTTGTGCTTAATAATATTGCAAAGGCTGCACCTACAAGTGTGCGTGAGCTTATTTCAACTTTTGGTCAGGAGCTTGTGGACGCGAGCTTGCAAAACGAAGCTTTACAGCCGTATGTACTGGATCTTCTGGACACGCTTAGCCAGCCTAGCGGCTCAGGCGACGGTGATAATAACAACTGAGGGAAATGATTAAAAGCTGGGAGTTTTATTGTAAATTTTTTTTTAATTTTGTATTAATTTTTTTACGCCATGGTTAGTTCACAATATTTGAAATAAAAGTGCTGGCAAAAGAGAGCAGACTCTTCGCCTTGTAAAAGGTTGAATGTCAAGTTCTCTTAGGTGGAGAAATTTTTTTTTCTTTTTACTATTTTTTTTCTCAAAAATTTTATTTTTCTTAAATGCAGTACAAAATAACAACTTTTCATGAATACTCAAGACAGCTTATTGGATGGAACCATTTTATTTGTGATCCTAAAACCAATTGGCATTTAGAAATGGTTCTCAAGCAGTGTCACAAAGGGAAGTCAAAAGAAAAAAAAATAGTTGACTACACATACTGAATGTTTGGACTTATTATCCATTAATTTTTACTGGCCTTAAATAAGAAAAGTTACGAAAATATCTCTCTCTGTTTTCTTATTGTGAGTTCCTTCTTTATAACCAGTTTGTTTTGCAAGTTATGGTTAAAGAAACCAATTAATTTATTTTAGCAAGAGAGGTGGTCTGTTATTACAAAAATTTATTCCTATAATTTAAGGAAAGAGTAAACATTTCAGTCATCGAATTTGGGCTTTTTTTTTTTGTTAATACAGACTATAATTAAAGGAACCATGGAATTTGGTGAATTTGCGCAATTCTTCTTGTAAAACACTTTGACGCCTTGGCTGTACTAGTCGTTGAGGGGTTGCTAGCAAACAACTTTTTCAACTTTGTCACATCAATGTTGACTTTAGCAGTAGGTGAAAGTGAATCCCCATAGGTATGAATAGTTGTTAGATCCTTGATTTGTACAAAGTCACCCAGAACAACATCATCTGGGAAGAACGGCAGCCGACTGCTCGTAGTAGTGCTGGATATGGTTTCTTGAAAACATTCCAGTGGAGACGCTGTACAACTAACTCTGGTATTAAGCGTAAAGTACAAGCTGATAAGCTTCAAATTATTGGTGCGACTTGCGTATGTGCTAGTGAGAGCCTGAATGAGATGTTCCAACGAAATGTGGGAGCTGGTAGACTGCAGTAGCAACACTTTCAAAGAATGCATATGTGTGAAGATGGTATCTAACACCGACTTTGAATAAGAAATATCAGTGTGGTTGAGTCTAGAGGACTCAAAACAAAGGTTGAGACATTCAATATTGCGCAAGCCTGGGAAGAAGCGTCTAGACTCAAAGTAACCGCAGATTAGTCTAGCAGAGATAGGAATTGACAAAGCAGTGATACTGGGATTTTGATTAATGAACTGAGAAATTGTGTCAAGATTGCGATTTACCTGGCCTTCTACTATAAGCGTCTTTAAACTTTTCAAAGGTGTGGAGATATTGCAAGGGAGCTCTCCAATAAAGTTTAGGCGGAGTTCAACAAGATTGTCGAGTTTGTGAGTTTCAAAACTTGATTGTTTGTGAAAAAAGCTGTAATTGTACGTATATAGCTTTTTGAGTGTTTTGGGAAAATCAGGTGGAAATGGAGTATCAGCGCTCTTAAATGAGAGTTGCTCAAGAGAAGAAAAGCTATTCAGGACAGGGAGAAACTTTCTTTCAAACTGTTTTAGCGACACAAATGTAAACGTTTTCAGGTTAGTCAAAGCCTGAATTATGCTCAGATCATCATTTACATGGCCAAGATAGCAGTCCATGTGTAGGCCCTCTACTCTGTTCAAGACCTTTTGCTCGTCAAAGGCCTGAATCAAGATTGCAAGATCGCTAAGGTTGTGCTCGCTGTTAATTAAAATGCAGGATATTTCATTTTCATGAAGGGCTATTAACTTGGCAAACCCACTAGCCAAGTTTTTTTTGCTGGAATTGCAGTCTTTAGAAGAAATTCCTTGTTGGTTGTCGACAATTGTAAAAACGCTAGTATCTACAGTGAGATGGGTCAGCTGCTTGCTGATAGAAGCTTGTGACCAATTTAAAAACAAATCAAATTTTAAAGAGGTTGCTGATTTTCTGTCGTAGTAGTTCAGCCAGAGCTTTTGTACCATTGGTAGTTTAGAGCTTGGAAGCTTGCCATTTGTATGCATGCCATTGAGAAGCAAACTAGATGTTGGGTTGTCCAGTTCAGAGGCATAGTCACTGCTGAAAACAAAAGGACAGTCATCCGTTTTCAAGCTAGCTAAAGAACGGGGTTTATGTGAAGCCACGGTAATAGTGGTAAGAAATCTAGCGGTCACGAGCTCGTAGAACAGCTTATTAACACTCATTAGCGAGAGCAGGTCCTGAGAAGACTCCGCTAAGGGCTTCTGACCGGGTGACAAAGACATGTGAAACTTGTCTAAAGCCCCAGAAATTTCGTTTTCTGCGACTGCCAAAGCTAGGTTGTCCATAATCTTAGTTGTGAGCTCAACTGGAAGTGTTTCCAAGCCAGTTTTAGGTTTTGAGGGGTCAAGCGTGAATGCCAGCATTCCCATACCATTGTTTGCAGTTTCTATAGATTTGGCCATAATTCTGTGAAAAAAAAAAAAAAAAACTCTTAAAAGATGATTGACTAAGAAGACTTGAAAAAATTATCAAACCATAATTAGAGTAATTTGAAATCTCATTAATTGGAAATAAAGAGTTGTTTTTATTGATTTCTGATTATAGTTTTGCTTTACAATCTCAAGTTACTAAAACCTGGGGTAGTTGAACTCAGTACTGTTAAAAACCAATATTGAAATACCCAACTGAGGCATTCCAGACCGATTTTGGTTAATTTATTCCGATGGAAACAAATGCCCGCGGGTCTCGCCTACAACAACACAGTTCAGCCAAAAAAAGGGTCTTCCATACAAAATCTTTGCATCTCAAGAAATTATCGTAATGAAAAGTTTATAACTTTGTAGTTCAACTAGAAAATTTTTTTTTGAAGTACACACATGTTTTAAAAAAAAAAGTAAGGTGGGGAGCCTGCAACTTTAACCCTAGACGTCTTGTAGAATCATATTTTCATGACGTCAACCTGAAGTTTTACCCGACGGCCGCAGAAAGACCTGAGCTCACCACTTTGAAGTTTAAAAATAAAGCCTTAAAAAGAAGCTGCATGAAAATGTCTGAGAAAAAAACCCACAAAATATTCATGTCATCCAGTCCCCCCCTCTCGAGTACTCTCTGAAGAAGTTTAATACAGGAAGCTCAATCTGAGGGGAACGTTAAAGTTAATTTCATTACTCTTTTAAAGATCTGGAAGACATAAAAGTGGGATCAAAGAAGGGCCCCAGAAAAAATGAATTGTAAGTAGTAAAGTTTAACAGTAAAAATGTATGATATACGCACAACTACCAGCACAATTACAGTCAGAAACTGGACAAACAACAAACGTTTGAAAATTAGGATCTTAAGAAACGAAATTTTTTTTGACAGTGTGTACCCTATTTCTTGAAGTAACTCCTCGTACAAAAGATCTAATAAGAAAAAAAAACCATTTCAGGTATTCACAAATACAATTGCTTGTATGATGAAACAAACAGAAAAAGTTTTGCATACAAATTAAAGAAAACTCAATTTTTAGAAAAATACACAATATCCTAAGACCTTAATGGTATTGTTAGTGTCATTTAGTCGGATTAACCTCAACTTATGCTGGCAGACCTTTTGTAAATTTATCAGGACTGCTATTACACTACGATCAGCTTAAACAAAAGTAAACAGGAAAAAACCTATGCTAAATCTTGACAGAGTTACTGTATACATTACTCTTGAACGGATGCTAAAACTCATTGATTTTATATTATGAAATATCAACTTTTCAAACTTGAGCTATGAAGCCAGGTTCAGAGTGGATGTTGTGCAGAAGCCAAAAAAAAAAACTGACTGCGCCTGTGACAGTAGAGCGCGAGACTGGAACTGTAAATAAAAATAAAGCAACTTTAATTAGAAGCACTTGTATTTGTGCACAAAAAGTGTGGCTAGCTAAAGCGAGGAAAAGTAGTTATACTGTAAATTCTTTTTGGTTCTTTGTCATGACAGCTGAGCTTTTATTCCTGTAGCAAAAGTTTTAAAACTATGGATCAAGAAATGTATAAGTCAAACGACCCAATCTTGGGTCAGCTATTTCTTGGACACCCCTTTTTTCTAAACCTTATCATCATCAACACGATACCTGTCCACATCATATTCGC
>JAKVQX010000142.1:0-30789 GCA_030463015.1 Geotrichum citri-aurantii
ACTTCTTCGGAAGGGGTGGATTGGGTGGGTGTGTATGGTAGTCTGACAAGTTTCTCTAAATGTACATTTTTTAATAAAAAAAATAAATTATCTGGCAATTTGTAGATTTTACAAAAATGCTTTTTTTTAAAGAATTTACTGGTGCTCAAAATGATATCCATTTAGAACTTTTTGATTGTAGAATTGAATGACATAGTAATATTTTTGGAGCAGAAATTTGCGTGATTTGATGAGAGTCGCTTAAATTTTCACGTTGATGATTGTTGAAGTTTTAGGCTTTAGTATTCTCAAACAGTTGATTCCAGATACCGTTACTTTGGCCGCTCACATAACAATTGATAATACGTTTATAAAAGGAAATTTTCAATAAGAAACGTGAGTAAATTTTTGTGCGCTTAAAAAAGAATAATAAAAGAGCCAGACAGATATCTGAGTGTCTTGGCCCGTCTTTGCCAGCGTCTACCGATATCTGGTCACGTAATTTCCGAACTCCCCGAAACTTCAAAACCCAAAAATTAAAACCTCCGAACATCTTTGCTTTTCATTCCATTTACTTTTTAAGGATTATATCTTTTAAAAAACTCTCTCTGTCGAATAAAATACCTTTTTTTTTTGATAGACTCATTCTGAAGTATTTCTCGCCGCTTATCATTTTGTAAAGTACATCATATACACAATGCACGTCTTGATCACCAACGATGACGGTCCTCCAAACCAGGAGACCTCTCCTTACATTCACTACTTCATCAATGCTCTTAAGAAATATACCGACTGGGAAATTTCAGTTGCTCTCCCCAATACTCAGCGATCATGGATCGGCAAGGCCCACATGATTGGTCAAAGTCTGACTGCCTCTTACATCTATCCTGGCGAAATTGGCAAGCCTTATGATGGCCCCTTTTATAAGCAAGTAGAAGCCCCCGAAAAAGATGAGTGGACACTGCTTGACGGTACCCCTGCCAGCTGCGCTAACGTTGGCATCAACCACTTGTTTAAGGATAAAGGTCCCATTGATCTTGTTTTATCCGGCCCCAACTACGGCCGCAACTCTACTGCGTTATACATCATGTCCAGTGGTACGATTGGTGCTGCCATGGAGGGTGCACTGTGTGGTGTCAAGTCAATTGGCCTCTCGTATGCGTACGATGACCGCGTCCACATTCCTAAACAGATAGAGGAGGCTAGTAAAATTTCTGTCAAGCTGATCAAACATCTCTATGAAAATTGGGACAGCGAAGCTCAATTGTACAGCATTAACGTCCCGCTTAAGGACGACCATTCTTCTACGAAGATTCTGTATACCCACATTTTGGAAAACACCTGGGGCGCCAACTTCGAGCCTTGGGACGATTATGAGCGCAGAAGCAACGGTAAAGTTGAGATTGAACCTGATCTTGAAGACGAGCTTGCGGCTGTTGCCACTGTTGGTGAGAAACAGGGCCACCAGCCTCACAACGAGGGCGAAAAGCCCAAGAATCTGCTTCCCACCTACGAACTTAACTCGCAGGGCCTGAAGCGTGACAAGAGACTTACGCAGTTTAAGTGGAGTCCCGATTTTAGTGCCGTTCGGAACTCTGTCAAGGGCAGCAAAGAGGGCAACGATGGTCTCGTTGTTGATCAGGGCAATATCAGCGTAACCCCGTTGCGGGCTTGTTTCAAGGATATTCCGATTGAAAAGGAAATTAAAATCTAATTTGAGCCCCGTAGCCAAAATAAGTAATTTGCTTGCCAAACAAATTTTTTCTTGAACTTTTCGTTTCTTCTTGGACTCCTCTAGTAATTACTTAGCAATCGCAAGATTTTTCTTCAACAAATCTTTGTAGACAAATTGAAAATGACAGAAAAAATTGGTTTGGTTACGATTGACCCTAAATCCTATCTTTATCCTGTTGTTGAAAGCGCTTTAACGGCTGCTGTTCCTGGTATCAAGATCCAAAAGGTTCTTGACGACACAGACAAGGGCAAGAAGGTGATCCAGTACGGCGAGTACGAGGACCTTGACTTTGACCGCCTTATGTCTGACACTAAGAATTACCTAGCGTGTTCTTACGTTTACCGCAAGGGACTGATACGTAAACACTTTCTTGCCAACACAATTGCAGTATACACAGCCAAGAACCCGGAATCTATCCTAAACAAGGCAGTGCCAGAATCCTATAATCTTGAGGTTGATTACGCAGAGTTTTTGGATGACTCTCTGGACGACGCATATGAACTGCGGTGCGAACTAGAAAACAATACTGGTGAAAATAAGCCATTAAAGACGTTCATTTTGAAGCCTAGTATGAGCGATAGAGGTCAAGGCATTAGACTGTTTAGATCTATTGACGAGTTACAGGCCATTTTTGACAGCTTTGAAGAAGATAGTTCATCTGACGAAGAAGAAGATGATGAGAATGATGACGAAGCTGAAATTAAAGAGGCCGAAAAAACTTACAAAGAGTCGCTACAGGCTCCCTCGATGACGGAGAACGACAATGACAACGACAATGGTGTCATCACCTCGCAGCTCCGACATTTTATTGTTCAGCAATATATCTCTAACGTTTTACTTTTGCCAGAGCACGAGAACAGAAAGTTTCACATTCGGACTTATGTGGTAGCATCCGGCGCTCTTAAGGTTTATGTTTTTAAAGAGATGCTGGCGTTGTTCGCGCTTTCGCCGTACAAAGATCCGAACACACTCGTTGTGAGCGAGGAAGATGATATGATCCCACTTCACGGTCATCTGACCAATACTTGTCTTCAAGGCGAAAAAAAAGATGAGAACTCGGTGCACCTGTTTTGGCAGCTCAAAGGGCTGTCTGATGCGACAAAGGAGCAGATTTACAAAGAGCTGTGCGAGGTGACCGGTGAGTTGTTTAAAGCTGCGCTGGGCGGCGGCATCTTTTTTCAACCACTACCGAATGCATTTGAAATCTACGGACTGGACTTTTTAGTTACTGAGGACCATCACGTTTCGCTGCTTGAAGTTAATGCATATCCTGATTTCAAACAGACGGGTGAAGAATTCAAGCGGGTGGTTATTGATGAGCTCTTCAAGGGCGTGGCCCAAAACGTTGTGGCTCCCTTTTTTGGAGAAACTGCCACCGAGAACGAGAAGCTGAGCCTGGTGCTTGCCAAAGACGTATCTGGCGGATGGTAGTTCAAAAAAATAGCTAGCCAGATCACAAAATAGTTTATATTCTATAATCTAACATTTCTTTAGAAATCATAGCACCATAAAGACTAGCTCGTTTTTATCCAGAGACTCTGTTCTGGCTACGGGTTACCCAGTTCAATAACTTTAAAGTGTTAAAAACATTTAGTTGGAGGCTCAGGGTTTTTAGCGCGCGCACCTTTCAAGCAATTTCTTTTCTCCCCTTTCCTAAAAACGATCATAATTAATCATAATTCGACAACTGACTGCCAATATTCTATTTGACTTCCATTCAACTTTTATAAAACAGGCAAATAGTTCACATTACAAACACCAATGCATGCATTTTTAGCTGGTTCCTATTCGACACTGACTAACCATTTGGAAAACAACACTGGCCTTCTAAACCATTCGCAAACCCTACAGCAACAGTCAAACCATTCACAGCAGAGTCAGCAGCAACATACTGGGCAACAGCAAGAATATAGCAGCAATGAAAATCCCCCTAACACGGCATCATGGGCGGAGCCCCTGTCTGTAACACCAGATTCCTCCCCTAAAAAGCCATCCCAGAATCATGACACGAACTCTTCTACTTATTCTCATATTCAAAGATCAACTATCATGCCACACCGTCAGCGCAGAGACTTTTCCCCTCAAGGCAGCCAGTTTGTTCCACCCCAGGCTAATCCAACTGCGATTCCGTCTAATTCTTCTATTGCATCAACAGCTGTCACACCGGCTGCTGTTGAACCGATAGAGCGCATGCACTATCTGATCAGCGACTCGAAACTGCTGAACTTTATAATCGCTTACGAACCTCTGTGTCAACTCGTGACAGAAACAGTCGAGGTTTTTGGCTATGAACTGTATATAGTTGAGCAATGGGCATGTGAGCGTCGGCGCAACAGTTGTATTATCAGCTTCACTGGCAATCCAAAACATAAGGTCCAGCTTTCCATCATATCTCTTCCCAAAGATGCTAAACTGTGGAACGCATTCACACAGTCGTATTTTGACGAGCTGTTCAAGACACACGCTCGACCGCGCACAACCGAGCTAGGGTGTGTCTATGTGTCAAATTTATCGTCATTTCCGTCAAACCTAAATCTGGTGCCAGTAGTAGGCGGGTGTGTTAAGGAAGGCTGGGGTCTTTTTGAAATCAATGAAAATCTTAAACGCACAGGCTGCGGTGGCCGACTAGTGTTGTCACTAGTCTCTCCGTCCAACGCGTCGGAAGATAAATTTAGACAACTTTTTAAAACACACGAGGTCGTGCCGATAAATTTTGCCGTGCGCGAGTTGGTAATTCTTGTCCAGTTAGGCCTGTTTTACTGTAACCTACTCGCACCTCAATTTGTTGACGGTTTGCTGTGCAACGAAACACAAAAGGCTATCAACCAGTGGTGGGATCGCTGGGGTGTGTCTAAGTATCATACGCGTCGACCGGCATCTGAAAATACGAGCCTGAGCCCTCGTTCTGTGGCAGGCATCATTGGGTTTATTACCGGCATCAGGAACAGAATGGCGACAATTATAGGAAACTCGAAAGCTGCTAAAGACCCATTTGACGTACAAGCATTTCTCGAATCGCTTCGTCATTTTCAAAAGCACCAGCACCTTCCACGCACCCTTAAAATCGACGAAGCCACAGTCGATGTTCTCTACTTGCAGACAAGTACGAAGGGCACAAATACTGACTTTTTTGGCATGGTTAAAAGCACTATGAAAGAAGTATCGGGCAAAACATACCAGGGTGTTGCAGATGTTGAAACTCTAGACATTGAGCGACTACAAAACTTTTTGCAAGGCGCTCGGACTCGCTATCTTTGGCTGGGACGCGGTGAATTAAGAAAGCCACTCAAGTACTGCGACCAAATAACTCTTTCACTTGGGATTCCTCTTAGCTCTCTTTCTCCTACCGAAGTTCAGAGTGATTCTAAATGGAGTGAGATAGCGAAGCGCACAATTCCTAGAAACAAAAAGGCATTTGACAATGGTGTGGTATCAACAGAAAATCTAGGAAACCCTGTGCTGATTCTCACCCCTGACACCACTGAAGAAAAGGAAAGTTCACCAGTGAATATTGACGAGATGATTGAGAGCGAACATTTGCATTTACACAGACTCAAAAACCGAGTCAAGGGTAAAAAGCATCGACTACGAAAGTACATTAACGGCCAACCTTCCAAAACTTTTACCGATGACGAGGCGCTGTCGGGCCAAGAAATTGAGGGCGCTTCTAGTGGCGTTGACGAGGACTACTTTACAGGGGAAGGCGAGATTAGTGATACAACGACATCCGATGTAGAAGAAGAGGCTACAAGCAGCAAAAATGGTCAACAAAATCTATATTGTGAAGATTCCGATTATGAATCTGAGGCTTGCAAGCTTGATGAACAATCTTTTGATGTTGATTTGTCTACCGAGTTGCGCAGACGTAACTCCATCAGCACATTTTGCAAACAGAAATGCCATTCTGATATCAACGACACCTATTTTAACATACGCACATTGACGAGCAACCCTTCTTACAAGTTGAGCACGCTCCGGCGCTCACAGAGCTTTTCTCTTATTGAGACACATCTACTTCCATGGTCTGTGTCTTGGGTCACGCCGACATCGGTTCTTGCACGACACTACATGACAGCACTACAATTACAGCTCAAGGTCCAAAAACAAACTTCAAAGATGGATGAGCAGCGCTCCGAGTACCAGACCCTTGTACGTCGGCTGCAGGCCCGTATTGAAAAGGATCGCACGCAGCTTTCTGGTCGCCTTTCAAGCGATATGAATGCGCTGCGTGACCGTGAAAAGGGTGTGCAGACATCGCTAGACGATGTGGAAGCGCTCACGGCGCGGCTTTTGTACGAGACACGCCTGCTCAGTGGCAAGATGCGTGACGTTGAGGAGGCTGTTGATTTGTTTAGCACCAAGGTTACTAAACTTGAGCAACGTGTGATGGGCATGAGCGATCTCGGTGTAGAAAACGATGTGGGTGGTGGAATCGTGGGCTGGTTCAAGCGCGTGATCAACGTTTTTTGATGTATTTATTTTTTTATATTTATTTGTTAATCTGTTAATTTTTTAAAAAAGTTTGGAACTGGATTCTATTTCTTAACTTTTATTTTATTTTACTACAAAACGCTGATGCAAGAAAATATACGCATCTTGTTAGCCGTGATCCAAGATGTGTATTCTAAAAATGTGAACTTGATACTGCGGTTTGGCGGAGTCACAAATTCTCACATCGAAAAAACCATGCACGCATAAGTGTCACATACACAAATATGACCAAAGACAGACATCTGAACGTTAGTATAAATTTATGATTGAAGAATGGAATTTTTTCGTTTAAAAGCAACCCGAACTATAGTTTATCCTTTCATGTAGACGTTTTTAGAGCTGACAGATTTACTATTTGAAAGCCAAACAAAATATAAATTTATAATATTTACACTTCACAACCCTTTGAAATTCTCCAACATCTCCATACAGTTAATATCACGCAAATCCAAAAAAAAAAAAAAAAAAAGGTTTGTAACCAGTATCAGAAAATGAAAATTTAAAATAAATCATAGTTTGTTAAAATAAATTGGTGAGATGTCCTCTATCTTCAGCAACAGTTTCAAAGAAATCTCGAATACAGCAGCTAATAATCCTGCTCACTCAAAGTTGTTGTCGGGCATGTCGTCAAAGTCATTGTCCAGTTCAAACTCGTCTTTGGGTTCCTTGGGCTCCTGAGCTTCGGCCCATTGCGTTACATCATCAATGTACGACAAAATAGTCGCTACGGAGTCCGGGTCCTTGGCCTTGAGCGGCAGAAATTGGACCATACCAAAGTCGTCAATAAGATTAGCAATAGAGGAGTTGAGGGAATGGAATTTAGGGTTCATTTTGGCGTTGGCCTCGTCAGCTAGCAACAGTGGGTCCGGATTCAAAAACCGTTTCAGCTCACGACGGCTGACCGTGCCCTCATTCAAGGGACCTGTCGTCTCGGCAGTTTCTTTTACCGCAGCCGCATCGCTGCTGCTGGGAACCGGCGGCGCCTCAACAAGATCCATCTTTGATAAAATATTAATGTGCGGCGTCTCAAGAAGAATCATTGCCGACATGGCGCTCAACACTCCTGAAAAAAACTTGGGCCGGTCAATGACAAATGGGGCTTCAAGCAGATACGTTGCACAGAGCGAAAAGTTCATCTGGCGCGTCAGGAACTTGACTATAGACGGCAGAATGGGGATGTGTGTGTATAGCTCGATTTGGCCGGGACAGTCAAAAATTAAAAACTCATCGTCATAATCGCCAATCTGGTCGCTCAGCCAATCAAGATTATTCATGAGAAACTCGAAGCAGTAGACAAGACCACCGTTAGGGCCAAGTTCTAGCTCTTCCATGACGTCCTGTAGCGAGATCAGGTCGCGGATGTCCACCGTAAACTCGTAAGAGCTGGGCTCTGCCGCTGGATCAAGATTCACAATATGAGCTCGTCGGCCAATGTTTTGCATGTATGAAATAAGCGAATTGCAAAATGTACTCTAAATAGAGTAAAGGTGTTAGCTCAATTTTTTCCATGATAGTATTGGGTTTCTCGCTGTCCGAGTAGACCAGAGAAATAAAAACAAGAGAACTTACCTTGCCGACACCGGCAGGTCCTAACACTAAAACTCCAACTCTAGACATGGTAATGCAATAAATCTAATAAATATATGAGGGTGGTGTGAAAATTGTTGTTGCTTTTAATTTGCTGGTGCTAGATGGCAGTTGGCGATGTTCCCGGAGACTGGAAAAAGAGAGAAGTTTAAAAAAAAAGGTTTTTTTTTTTTTTTTTTTTTTTTCTCCCAGCGACACATTAATAAGCGGGTTCCAATTTCTTAAGTGTACGTATAAATGCCGCCAGGCAAATGCCAACTTTTGCAACTTGTGAAAACAATTTTTCTGTAAACTCTCTATGTAGAAAAATTGTACTTTAAGTTATTTGTTAAAAAAAAAGATGTTGATAAATTTTATTCTATCTATGTACGAGTTTTTTTTTTTTGTTTCTTTTGCCGACTAATGAATCTTGTATTGATTGCACCAGCACACACTTCCTTCAGGCTCAACCTGAATAAAAATGTCACCCATGCCTGCGTCCTCCTTCACACGTTTGTCAATGTTGTTTTTGATCGTAGAGCCAATAACGCCAGGCTGCAGTTGGATGTGAATAACACCCCGAACTTTAGATCCGTCAGCCCAAAAGCGTGGAACTGTGTAGCCAGCGACACCAGGTATAGTTGAAATATCGTTGAGGACGCCACGGAGCTTGTACTCTTGGGAGTCATTAAGCGACAGTAGTAACGTCTTGGCTGATGACTTGAGCAATGGAATGGCCGATAGGAAAATCATGACAGCAATGAAAATAGATGCGAGTGGGTCAAAGCCAGCCCAGCCAAAATAAGAGATCAGCAACGTCGAGATGATAACGCCCACAGATCCCAAAGTGTCTGCTAAAATATGAAGGAAAATACCCTGCATATTCTCGTTCTGAGAAAGATCACTATCACCGCCATGACTATGACCGTGGCTGTGACTATGACTGTGACCATGACTGTGACCACTTCCTTCACCACCGTGGGAATGTCCGTGGTTAAACGCAAATATACCAACAAGATTGACAACCAGACCAAGAATACTGACAACTAGCAGCTCCTTAGTTTTTTCTAATTCTACCGGATTTGAAATACGCTCAACAGCTTCGGCAACTACACCAGCTGAGATTCCAATCAGAAGAAAGCCGTTTGTAAACCCAGACACGGTCTCGACTTTGCCAAAGCCGTATGGGAAACGCGAGGAAGCGGGAAACTTAGACAAGATACTTGCAACGAGTCCAACCATTAGCGCCAGACAATCAAAAAACATGTGAATACTGTCGGAAAGCAGACCGAGCGAGTGTGAAAGAATTGAATACAGCAGCTGGATGAGCATGAACGAAAAGTTTAGCAGCAAAAAATAGAAAATGTTTCTGGTGTCATTATGGGCGAGAATACTATCAATAATACCCCAGTTTTTGGCATGGCGATGCTGCACCAAGGGACGACTTAGCCGGCTAGCATCCGGAGGTAGAGCAATCGTGAAAACCGCAAGAAAAATCTCAAACAGTGCCTCCTTTAAACCGAGCTCGCCTTTTAGTTGGACGGATCGCTCCAATAGCACACCAAGAACAGTGTTGACCAGAGGGTTGTATCGTGTCGGGAGTAGGTCTCTGTTAGACAAAAGATAAACTCCAAATGATCCGCTAGCAATAATAGTGAGTGTAATTAAGTCAAGTCTAATAGAAGTCAAGATCAAATTCGGAATCAAAAGAATTAACCCAATGATGATAGAAAAAAAACTAGACACCGTGATCTGAGGACGGTGGAGAAACCATGTAGAGGCAACAAGAGCAAGATACGCCAAAAACACAATAGGAAGCGAGTTGTTGCTGTGAGTAGACATGATGGGAACTTGAATAAATAACACAAGAATGTAGACAAGCGAAGGCAGCAAAGGCTGCAAGCCAAGATAGGCGAAAGGGGCGTTAACAAGTGTTGCAAAGATCAGCGTGGCCTTGACAGATCCAATAATGCTACAGGCCCAGAAGAGCAACACAGAGCCGATGGCTAGGCGCAAACTACCGTTGATCTCAGAGGTGTTGGTGTACGTGAGAGAGGAATTGTGCACAAGTAGCGTCAGCAAACCGGCAGAAATCATAAGCGCGCCGCTCACCATAGTTGCGCAGATTTCCGGTGAAATGTGACCAAAATGCACGGCAAGGTAGTCGACAGCAAGCAGCGCTGTAGGCAGCGAAATAATAGCGGGTACACGCTCGATAAACGACGTGGACTCACTGGACCCTGTCTCAAGAGGATCATTGTAGTACTCGTATGGTGGTGAGAATGGGCGCTGCTCGTGACTGTGGTCGTGACTATGGTCGTGGGAATGGCCGTGGGAATGGTCGTGGGAATGGTCATGGCTATGGTCGTGGGAGTGGTCGTGAGTATGATCGACCTCGCAGTGCTCTACAGGGATCCCACCCGCAAGGTTGTGTGAAGTATGTTTGCGAAAGTCCGACAGCAGCTCCGGTACACTGTGCAGACCCCAAGACTCGGCAGTCTGAGAAGCGCTACGACTGCGACCAGGCTCTTTCAACTTGCCAATGATGGAGTTGCTGCGAATCTTTTCAAAGGGTCCAGGCCGCTTTGGTATGAACAGATCTGTGTCGTCTGCATGCGTATGGTGGTGGTCGTGAGAGTCGTGACTATGAGAATGATCATTGTGTTCATGCGCGTGTCCTGCGTGTGAGTGACTGTGATCCGACATGACTGCAAGATACGATTCTAAATGCTGTTATTGTTAATTTTTTTTTAAAGTCACTTTTTTTTTTTTTTTTTTTTTTTTTATTTTTTGGATTTTTGACTTTTGATTTTGAACAACGGATGCTCTCAATGTATGCGCTGTCGAAAGCAAAGGAGGTTCGGGGGAGTTTGAAAAGTCAAAAAGAAATTAAAAATAAAAAATAATTTTAAGAATTAACAATAATAACAATAATAAAATAAAATGTAATAGATATATTTTTTGGAATCCAAAAAATGTCAACAACGAAACAACCTGAATTCCGAAACCCTTGGAGTTATTACAGCGCTGGAATCCGCTACATCTTGTTTCATGACTCGAATTTATCGGTACCCGGTGCATTTTGTACCGGGTACCGACATTCTTAGCCGTTCATAAAGGTATTCAAATACTTTTTCTTCCTTTCTTCGCCGGATTCCGAGTAAAAAAAAAAAAAAAAAAAAACCGCAAGCCTAAAATCTCGCAGCACAGCACCTAAAATGGTCGAAACTCCAGCTAGACGTCATACTTCCAACGAAAAAAAAACACATAATATCTCTCTCAATCAGTATCTCTCTCTCTGGTATTGTCTGTACCCATCATTTTTCGTATGTCACTCGTCTGATACTGTATATAAGAACGGATTCTCGCCCTTTTATTTTAGATTTAGTTAATTTATTTTTAATCTCTGTTCATAATGCTTCGGTTAACACAAGTCTCGAAAACCACGTTCCGCTCTCAATTCCTTCGAATGTCTTCTCGCAACTTTGTCTTGCCCGCGCAGCATCCAGTCATTGACAGTCTCAAGGCTGCGGACCCTAACAAGGTCGTCATCCGTCACGTCCCTTCTGGTAATACCTACACATATGGTGACATGCTCTACGACATAGGGTACTGGCGCACTAAGCTCCAAGAGATTACAGCTGCCGCCACGACAGACTCTCGTGGCCCTGGTGGTCACCGCATCGCCATCATGGGTGAAAACAGTTACCAATTTGCAGTTGCTTTCTACGCGTCGCTGACGTTGCCCGGCACTCTAGCTGTGCCTTTGTGCACAAACCACACTGCCGCTGAGATCAAATACCAGCTGGAAAACTCGCGGGCGTCTTTCATCATCACTCCAGAACGCTTCGCTAACAAGGTCGAGCAGTTTCGTGACGCCGAGCGTCAGGTACACACATTCGAGACAGTTCAACCTGCTGACAAAACTGCAAAGGTCGCATCTGCAGAAGCCCACACGCACGAGTTCCGCAAAGACGCAACTTTTGAAGGCGCCGGTTACATGCTCTACACATCCGGAACATCCGGTAACCCTAAGGGCGTTGTGACACCGCTCGAGACCTTTATGGCACAGGCCCACGCGCTCTCTTCGGCCTGGAAGATTAATGAAAACACCAACTTTTTGCACACTCTGCCATTGCACCATGTCCATGGCGTGCTGATCGCGCTGACTCTGCCCGTTCTTGCGCGTGCACGGGTCGAGTTTTTGTTCCCGTTCAATCCCGCTGCCGTTCTTGAACGGCTGTCTACGCCGCCCGAGGTTCTACCACCCATCAACACTTATACGGCCGTGCCCACCATTTTCTCTCGACTCGTTAACTACATTGACGAAAAGCTTTCTGCAGAGCAGCGCCCGGCGCTGCAGGCAGGGTTTTCACGGCTTCAGCTGGTCATGTGCGGTTCTGCCGCGCTGCCAGACCCGCTGCGCCAGTCGTGGGATCGCGTCACGGACGGCAAAATCTCGTTGCTCGAGCGTTATGGCATGACTGAGACTGGTATCACGCTGTCGCAGCCGGTTGCGCCGGTGTCTAACCGCCGCCCTGGAACTGTCGGCCAGCCTGTGCCGTCTGTCATTGCGCGCATCATTGATCATGACACAAAAGAGGTTCTTTACGACAGTAGCGACGCAGCTGCGTACATTACTAACAAGGAGATTTCCGGTGACCTGGTTATCGGAGGCCCGACTGTGTTTAAGGAGTACTGGAACAAACCCGAGGCCACGCGCGAGACTTTTCTACCTGAGTCCAACGACGGCCATCGCTGGTTTGTGACTGGCGACGTGGCGTCTGTAAACCCCGAAGACTACAGTATCAAGATTTTGGGCCGTGCATCGATGGACATCATCAAGTCCGGTGGCGAAAAGCTTAGTGCACTCGAGATTGAGCGCGAGATTCTTGGTATCCCGCATGTTGCCGAAACTGCCGTCGTGGGCCTGCCATCGAAGGAGTGGGGCGAGCAGGCCACTGCCATTGTCGTTCTCAAGGACTCGGCCCCAGAAGAGTACCGCAAGGCTTTTGATTACAAATTCCTCAAGAGCCAACTAAAAGACAAGCTTTCTGGGTACAAGATCCCCCGTGAAGTCCTTCTTCTTGATACACCCATTCCGCGCAACCAAATGGGCAAGGTAAACAAGAAAAATCTGGTCAAGACACTCTTTGCAAGTAGAATTTAAGTACCAGCTTCGCCATCCTTATTAGACATGTCTACGATAATTAATGGTAGCTAACATACTTTCGTTTACGTAAATTAAAAAAACAAGGTTATATACATTTTCTTTTATTTCAATTTTTTTTTTTTTCAAAAAAAAAAAATTACAAGTGTGCGTGAAATACGCAATTTATGCACGCTTGTAAAACACTGCGGTATTATTATCACCCGCAGTGAGAACCTGCGTAAGCGTGCCTGAACGCTTGCTGCTCGTGTCCGGGTCCACGTACTTGACGTTCTTGCGGTGGAACAACCGCAGGAGTTCGTTTGCTGAAGCCTGGTCCGCCAGGTGCCAGGAATCTTCATCGCGCACAATCTCGTCAGCCTTGGCCGCGGCTGTCGCCATCGCTACCGCTGGGTTCACTCTGTCAACGCGCAGATCTGCAATATTAATGGGCTTAGCTACGTTGTTGCGCTTGCCTGTGCCAATTTGTGCGTACTCGTTGCCGCCCCAGATTAGCACGTCATGGCCAAATCCGGCAGCAGTGCGTGCGGCTCCGCCCACAGTCACAGCTGTGTGTGTGCGACCTACAGACCAGCGTGACAAGTCAATCTGCACCATCTGACGTAGCGACTCAGAATACTCGGCAAGGTTGGCGAAATGGCGAACTTTGACAGGAGTGGCCTGCGCGTGCACGTATGCACCGGTACCAAGCTGGCCAACAAGGCCGCCACCAAACGCGTAAACGTCACGGTTGAACTCATCCTTGTTCTGTTTAGTACGATCGAGCAGCTCGCTTGGGTTGGGTTTAGGCTGGACCGTAACATAAGATGTGGAACCACCGGCCGCAATATCGGTAACCTCAGGAATGATACGGCGAGGATATAATTTGTGAAATGGTAGCAACGTTGGCATGGCCAAGTTTGCTGTCGAGTACGAATAAGGAATGCCGAGCTGGCCAAGCATATTTTCACCGAAACCGTAGACCTTGCCCTCACGCGAGCGGGCGAGTGAGTGGTAATCACCAGTCGCGATCTGATCAATCACTGTTTCCTTAAATGACTTGATCTCAAAAACCTTGCCAGGAACAGGTGCCTCGTCAAACTGCGACAGCGATGCAATGCCAAATTGGCCCTTCGATGCCTTTGGCTTGTGCGACGGGTAGACGCCGGTTGCGCCAGAAAAGACGCGGCCCTTAGACGTCAGCACAAGGATGTGGTCGCTGCCCACACTAATGTCTTTGATATACTCAGTGTATCCTAGACTTGGAAGCTTTACAGTGAGACAAGAGCCCAGCTTCGCAGCGTCGTCTGTAAGATTAGGGCCAGTGTTGCCGCCGCGACCCCATGTCCAGATCTTCCACCAGGACCCGCCGTTGTAGGTAGAGGTGTCGAGACGCTCGCCGTTCACAAACTCATCGCGCGAGACGGGCCAAGCGTAGACTCTAGATCCAGCCTTGTTCAAACCATACACGGCCTTACCGTCAGCCACCTGAACCTTTTTTATGTCGCGACCCTTGACCGTTTTTTCAAGTTTGGCCGGGGCGTTAGCAGGCTGATCCTTGCTATAGGCGTCGCCCCATTGCACGACATCACCGTTATCAAGCACGGCCACACCAAGCGATTCTGTCAGCGCAAGGTCGCGCAGCACGCGGCCGTCGAAAAATGGAATCCGGTATGGGCTCTTGACAGAAGGCAAAGTCGCGCCATAACCCGGCGCAATAACGTTTCCGCTGTTATTACCCCATGCGTAAACGCCGGGGTAGTCAGTATTGTATGGAGATGGTGGAAGAACAGGGGCCTTGGGCTTCTTCTTTTTGGGAGCCAGGTCTGCGAGCTGATCACTGGTTTTGTCAAGTGTCTCGTTCTGGATGATCTTAGTTTGCTGTGTGGTGTAAATCGTGGCAGAGATGGCCACGGCGGCGGCAGCAGAACCAGCATAAAATAGTTTGGATCGTGCTTTTAACATTTTTTTATTTTCTTTAAAAAAAAAAAAGAGAAAAAACTAACTTGAATGTACGATAGAGGGGTGTGTAATTGGTTGTAAAGTATCGAGATGGTGGCGGAGGAAGGATTCTAATTGCGGATTAACAAGATAATTTGAAGAAAATGTCATTGGAGCAAATCTGTTAAAACCTTCCCAACCGCCGATCCCTGAATTGTCGTCTCGACACCTCCTGCAAGTTACGCCGCAACGGTTCACTGTTCATTTTTTTTTTTTTTTCAGCCCCTCCTCTTTTTCTTCTACTGGCAACCTCACGCTCATAAAACACATTAGAGAAAAGAAAAAAAAATGTCTGTGAGACTAGTATTCAATCAGCAGCTGCGATTAGGCGCCCTCCGACTTTCCACGCGCACGTTCGCGACGGCGCGCGCGCTACCCAAGCAGTACCACTTTGACACCCGCAAATTTGCGCTTCAGCTTGAGCGCCAGGGCTTCAGCGCCACGCAGTCCGAGGCCGTTCTCAAAGCTGTTGCCAGTGTTATTGACGACGGCGTGCAGAACTTGCAGAACTCCCTTGTCTCGAAGGAGGAGTTTTCAAAACAGTCCTACCAGCAGAAGGTCGACTTTGCCAAACTCAAGTCAGAGCTGCAAACGCTCGACAAGACGGACGCGACTCGCATCGCAACTGAGAATGAGCGGCTGATAACTGACATTGACAAGCTGCGGCAAAAGTTCAAAGAAGAGCTGGCGAAGCAGCAGGCGGGCGTCCGACTTGACCTGAACCTGGAGAAAGGCCGCATGCGCGAGGAGAGTGCGGTGCAGGAACTCAAGCTCGCGGAAACGGGTAGCCGGATTGACCAGGAGCTGGCTAACTTTAAGACACAGATTGAGACTACAAAACTTCAGGTTGTGCAATGGCTGATCGGAGTCTGTACCGGTGCGTTTGCGTTAGTGTTGGCGTACATTCGGTTGCTGTCATAACACTGCGCCATTTGTCGCTACTCTCTGTATAACATTCCTTTTTCGTGATACTATTTTTCACCTCATCATGACACTCACTGTCTTGTGAGTTTAAATATATATATGTATTTATGTGTCTCTCGCTAGTTTTAGTCTGTGTGTTTTATATTTTACTTTTTTTGATTAAAAATTATGTTACATGTTCGTTTTCAAATTAAATTTATAATCTATAAAGATTACTGAAAAAAGAGCTCCTTGAGGATGCGCACGGTGTCATCGGGAGAGCTGACAGCATGGCCGATAGTTCTAGAGTCCTCGTAGATCTCGTAGTCGTTGCCGCCCTTGTAAGACTTGTCACCGAAGAAGTGAATGTTCTTAAAGTTCTCACCCTCAACGTGTCTCAGGCAGTAGGTCTTGTCCCAGCCAGTGGGGAAGACGTCAAAAGAGATCTGACCACCAATAGAGTAGGTCAGGCTGTAGTCGGGGAACTCCTTCTTGAGGGCCTCAACCATAGTGGCACGGATCTTGTTCTCGAGGTCAAACTTCTCAAACTCGTTGCGCTCGGCGGTGCTGGCGTTACGGCCAATAGGGGAAACATTGATCATGCCGTTTCTGAACTCAATGAAGGTACCACGACGCTTGGGCAATTCAATGTTAGCCAGGTACTTGAGGATGAAAACGACAAGCTTGTTGTACTTCTCGTCGCCGATCCATTCGATGAAGCTCTGAGAAGCAAGCTCCTTGCCCTGCTTGTATGCGGTCAGACCATTCTCGGAGAAAGCAAAGTCAAACTGGTCAAGGACATCATTGCCCAATTGCTCCTTCTGCTTGGAAAGATCAGAGCCACCGACGAAGCCAATGACGACCTTCTTGCGGAGGTCCTTAAGCACGTTTCTGACCTCATCAGAGACCTCAAGACGAGCGGGGGTCAGGGTTCCATCAACGTCGAAGAGAACAAGGGTATCAGGTTGTTCACGTTCGGAAAAGGGAGTAGCAGCAGACATTGTAAAATATGAGAAAAAGAATGAGATTAAAAATTGATATTAAAGAAGAATAGAAAGAAAGAAAGAAAGGAAAAGAAAAAGAAAAAAAAAAAGTAAAAAAAAAAAAAAAAGGAGAAGAAAAATGGAAACGTGGAGGCTAAAATATCATTAAATTTCAACACCAACTATAGCCGGAGAAATCACTGACGGCCCCTGGCTGTTCCTAACCCTGTCAAATACGAGCTTTTTGTTGAGAACGCGGATAAATTTGACGATGATGGCAGCAACGAGGTGGAGACTTAGCGTTTCTAGCCGGGCAATTTCCACTCGTCATCTGCGGCTGTTGTGCGTGGGCAACACCAGGAGCGGTAGGTGAACAGTCGTCTGTACCCTCGAAGCGTGTTTTCATTCGGCTGATGCGCCAATCATGTAGAGCAACAAAACAAGGCATGGCGAAAGGGGGATGAGGAGAAGAAGGAAAAAAATAAAGAAGCAGATGTTAATGGCAAAAACGTTCTTAGTTTATTTACTTTTCATGTCTATTTTTGCTAGAACAGGACCTATTCCTCCGACAACTTATTATAATAGCAAGACCTGTGCTGATTAAACTCGAATGCACAACTCTGTAGAGCTGCAAAAAACGACTTGGTATTTAGGACTTATCAAATAAAATAAAAAACGGGTTTATTAGCTTAAAGTTTTTATTAAATCTCAAGTCTTCTTAACTTGCGTAACTTGGATTTGTAAAAAACATCAGCTTGTGTAACTTCACCAATTTCAACAATAGCTGTACAAGATGTCACTTTAATTAACAATCAAATTTCATTCAATTATGAAGCTTAAAAACTAAAAAAAAAAAAAAAATCGTTTTATAAAAAAAATTTAGGCAGAAGCACTGGAGGCGCGGGCAGCATATTCAGGGAAGGCACGCAGAGACTCTTCAAGAGGACCCTTGTGTGACAAGAACTTGACGTACGCACCGTCTTCCTTGATTTCACCTGCCTCGCGCTTTTCAACATACGCATCTCTGTCCAGGTTTGTAAAACCCCATTTCTTGGAAATGATAATCTTCTGCTGGCCAGGGAACTTGTAGCGCGATCTTCTGAGAGCCTCAATGACGACATCCTTATTATTGTCTCTAGTGCGGACTGAGATGAGAATCTGGCCAATGTTGACACGGGCAGCAAGACCTTGTGGCTTACCCCAAGCACCTCTCATACCCTGCTGTAGTCTATCTGCACCAGCGCATGACAACATCTTGTTGATACGGAGGACGTGGAAGGGGTGGACACGAATTCTCATGTGGAAGGATTCACGACCAGAAATCTTGGTAATGTACTTGTTGGCGCAAATACGGGCAGCCTCAAGAGCCTCTGACGAGAGCTGTTCGAGCTCGTTGGAGACAAGGTGCACACAGAGAGGGAAATCATCGACAGAAGCTCTCTTTCTGCCGAGATCATAGATGCGAATCTTAGCGTCGGGGACACCACGGTTGTATCTAGACTTGGGGAAGGGCTTGTTTTTGCAGTATCTGTAGCATCTAGCGGGACGACGAGCCATGGTGAATTAATTCAATGGAGGTGTTAATTGAAAAAAAAATTTTTGGTTAAAGTAGTTAAAATTAAAATATCTGAGATTCCTGGTTTTATATATATATTTTTAATTTTTTTTTTTTTGTTCTCCATGAATAGCCTTGCCACCAGATAGTGAGGCCTAGTTTGTGTGGAGATACTTTAGTGAGAAAAGAAAAACAAACCTTGGATTTGTAAGAAAGTTTATAGTCATCTCACATGATCGGTTACAGTTTTTATCAATGTTCCGTGTGACGGAACAGTCCAACAACTACAACAACAGCAACCGAAGATCTAGCAGAAAAACACAAGAAATCTGATAAAACTTGCCACTGTGCGAATTCGTTTGTTTTTTTGTTTGTTTGTTTGTTTTTGTTTTATAGTAACTTGACACAGTTTTAGTTCAGACCCAGGTGCCGCCTCTTCGATAAGTGGCCTCACGGGTGTCAGTCGGAACCCAGAATTCCAACGCGCAAATTATGGACTAATGATGAATCATATTTGCGTTTAGTAAAAGCAGTTGTCTCCATTAGGCAAGCCCTAACATTGAAAAGCAATCAGCAATTACAGCGAGCCTTGAAACAAGAATAGGGCACTCAATTTTACAAAACTTTTGATTGAAAGTCAATGTTGCCTGTCAATACTGATATATTTTTTTTAACAACCTACGTAGCTACCCATTTTTTTCTACTTAATGGCCGCTGAACTGTCTACAGTTGGCTGTTTTTTAAAAATTAAATAAATTTTTGTAAAGATTTTAATAGCACCTACCAGCAGTAGCATTTTATTCAAGTTGTTGACGCCATATTGGTAGCAACAAACAATTGAACGAAGCGTCGTTCTTCTTCAGCCAGGCAAAACTCTCAATAGCAAATATTTACAGGTTTTTTTAATTTTAGGTTTTGATTTGTAATAAGGTATAAATGGGGTTAGGGCACCTTTTCTTTGTCAACGGGGGGTGACTGTTGAGAAAGACCCTGAGACTTTGTTTGTATTTCTGTTACAATTTTAAAAATATTGTCACTTCACGTTTTTTTCAAGTTGTACGTACTTGTTTTTTTTTTGTTTTTTTTTTAAATGGCTTAGAGCTTTATCTAATGCTGGTAGTATTCTAAGATTAAAATTTTATTGTATGAAATAATAGACGTTTTGATGAGGCTTGTGCTCAAAATTATTTTGTTACCAGCCTGAAGACAGTATAGAAATAGAAAAAAAAAATTTTTGGCCAAGATAATTCATAGTATAGTTTTATACACATGTTATAGAATTGAGGATGACTTATTAGACGGCTTGTGCGACGCAAGTGATGCAAGAAACAATTGTAACGGTGGTTTATAATAAAAAATTTACTGTTTTTAAAAGTTTTTTAAAATCTCTTTTAGGTCTCTGTCAATCAGCCGCGCTTCATCTAATTTTTTTTAAAGTCGTTGGCAACAGGTTTTTTTTTTTTTTGTCTTCTCATCACAGCCATACGTAATACGTCATCGTCAAAAAAAGATTAAAAAAAAAAAAAAAAAACCTGAAAGATCAGCATTGTCAGGAGGAAAAAATAAAAGTCCAGTTAGCTGTGTGACAATCAAAGCAGTCAATATCGAGCAACATATTAGATGAAAAATAAATGTCTACTTAATACTGTAAATCTTAGAATCTTTTTTTTTGTTCATCTGTAAGCAGTAAAAGCGTAATAAGAAAATATTAAAAGAGTTGTGCTGTATCTTAGTTTATCGTTCGATTATTATTATTATTCACTTGTCATTCTTGGTATAAGTATTAATACCATTTAATGAAGCATCAAGATTTGTAAACCAGTTGAACTAAATAGATTTAAGACTCATTGTAACTGCAGCGATAACCAATATTTCACCTGCTCAGACTATGTCGTAAGATGTTACACTTGAATGATCTCTATTTAAAGTGATAGAGCAATTCTCATTTGAAAAATCTACGCTTGATCGGTATCATGCAAGCTCAGCAATTTAGTATACGAATGATCAAACATTTTTTTCATCTTCTGCCTGAGTCACTTGTTTCAGTTCACACATTAAAATTTTTTTTTTTTTAATTTTTGTCAAAATACGTACATTCTCTATCGTGGGTGTTGTCTTAAAACTTAATAAATAAATAATACCAATTTCTATTTGGTAGGTTCCTCTTTAATGGGGCTCGGTGCAGAAACATTGACCGGTTTGCGTTTCAAACCTCCGAGCTTCCGTTTGCCCTGTTGCTGTTGAGGTTGTTTTAATCCCTCCAATCTACTATTTCGCGCACTTAATAATGAAGCCACGCTCTGGTAAACGTAGAGTTCAGGCTCCGGTGAAGCATCCCGATCACTTCCTTCTGAAAGCGAATAGTCTGAAGACGACTGTCCGGAGGTTGTAAGTTCTGGAACAGAAGAAAAGCTAACCATTTCACTTTTAAACCGCTTAGCTGGTATCGGTTTGTCATCTTCCATCTTGCGTTTATTGATGTTTGGTGTCATCGCACCTTCAGACTTTGTCCGTTTCGCCTTGAGAAGTTCCTTGGCAGCTTTCTTCTCAGCACGCTCGAGAGATTGCTGTTGTCTTAATAGCCGCGCAGCCTCCTTGGCCTCAGCTTTGACTCGCCGTTCCTCAAGTTTCTTCTGTTCAATCTCAATCTTTTCTTGCTCATAATCAGCCATCAATTGAGGAAAAATTTGACAGTCACCTTTGACTACTAAGTCAAAACAGCCCTCAAATTCACGTTTGCTAATTTGAGGCGGGTCATCAATGTTCATCCACACAGTTGCGCCTTTGGCCGCATGCACCGCTTGGGACATTTCGCGCACAAGCCGCCGCACACCGGGGATTTTTAGTGTTGTACCCACCACTATCAGTCCATCAGGCCGCGAAGTCAAGTCCGCCTCGCTAACTTGGCCGATTGCATCGGCATCAGGGTTGAATTCGTTGTAGAGCACGACTCGTGGTCGCAGACAGCCAATTCCTTGTGATCGCTTGCCCGCAACCAAGCGGACATTTTCAATTTCTCTGCATTCTGGACATTCTGGGACTACGTCACAGTTACTGAACACTGAAGCATCGAAATCACCCATCCAGTTGCACTTGCTGCAATTCATCTTTTGAATGCTACCGTGGAGCTGAATCGTAGTTGGCCATGGCGCTTCTAGCGGAGTTCTTGTTGATAAATGAGGCATGTTGCTATCTAAGCAATCAATGTTTTGTGAGTAAAGTCGTAGCAGACGGTTGTCTTTGGAAATGTCGTTGATGCATTCGTGAAATGGCGTAGGCTGGGATTTGCTGCATAGATCATGAAGGTCACAGATGGTCGTATGAAAGTTTTTTGTTGATGTAGCGTCATTGTAAACAACTGAAGCGTCGAACATCTGTTTGCCTGACGCTTTCAATTTTAAATCGTTTTTGAGGAGCGTGAATAGGCCAGTCGTAGACCGAAAGTCGGGAATACCCGCTGAGACCGATATTCCTGCTCCCGTAATAACAACAAGTCTGCGCGAATGCTTAAGCACATGATGCAAAAGCGACAAATCCGTTCTACATACGTTAGACTGAGCTAGAACTTGCTTGTTGTATAGGCCCAAAGTTTTGAGACTTGTTAGATCTAAAATCTGTTCAGCGGCTTCTTCTCGCCTTGGAAGTTTTGGCTTGCGAATCGAGGGAGTTCTTTGTGCTTTTTTCGGTTTTTCTTCTTCTTCTTGAGACGGCTCAGGAAAAGGCAGTTGAGTCACCGGGTCTCGGTACACCTGAAGTTTTGATCTAAAGGGCTGCTGGAATTGTAGCGTTTCTAGCTTAATTTCTGATGTCCTGTTAATAGGACGAACAGGAGTTATAAGCACAGAAATATCCATGGTATTTTAGGTACTTTAATCGTAAATAACAAGTAAGAATGCGAAAATAGTGCTCTGTTGGCAATTATGTTTCAAGATCTTATCGATTGGCAAAGGATTTGACTGGTAACAGCGACACGATGGAAAAAAAAAATAAGAGGAAACAAAGCTCATGGGGTGAGAAAACAATGAACATAATAGCTATCTTATGTATGGTTCGGTTTTAAATTTACTTGCGTGCGTAATTATCAGCATTTTTTCTTAGTCATGAATTACGTTTTGATTACTATTTATGACTAATCTTTTCTATTCCCAAGGTTTTTTTTAAAAAATTGAAATCTTCCATGAGAAGCATCAACAAAACATCTTTCACCTTCTCCATTTCATAAAGAACAATCTCCGACAATAAAACTTCCACCAAGCACAAAACACATCACAAATTATGGTGCAGATTAACGAAATTAAGGGTAATTCGCGCGAAAGCCGTACCGCCGCCCACACTCATATTAAAGGTCTGGGCCTTGACGAGCGCGGATACGCTAAGACCGTTGACGGCGGGTTCGTTGGCCAAGAGTCTGCACGTGAAGCCTGCGGTGTCATTGTCGATCTGATCAAGGCGAAGAAGATGTCCGGCAAGGCTATTTTACTGGCAGGCGGCCCCGGTACCGGTAAGACGGCCTTGGCACTGGCCATTTCTCAAGAGTTGGGCCCCAAAGTCCCATTTTGCCCCATTGTTGGCTCCGAAATCTTTTCAGCAGAAGTCAAGAAAACGGAGGCACTAATGGAAAATTTCAGACGCGCTATTGGTTTAAGAATCAAGGAGACTAAGGAAGTTTACGAAGGTGAGGTGACAGAATTGACACCCGAAGAGACCGAAAACCCTCTGGGAGGATACGGTAAAACCATCAGTCACGTTGTTGTTGGTCTGAAGAGCGCCAAAGGTACTAAACAACTGAGATTAGACCCCAGCATATACGAGAGCATTCAGAAGGAGCGGGTCGCCGTTGGTGACGTTATTTATATTGAGGCGAACACCGGCGCTGTCAAGAGAGTTGGCAGATCCGACGCGTATGCCACTGAGTTCGACTTGGAAGCCGAAGAGTATGTGCCGCTACCTAAGGGCGAAGTCCACAAAAAGAAGGAGATTGTACAGGATGTCACGCTCCATGACCTTGATGTTGCCAACGCTAGACCTCAGGGCGGTCAGGATATCATGTCTATGATGGGCCAGCTGATGAAGCCCAAGAAGACTGAGATCACCGAAAAGCTCAGACAAGAGATCAACAAGGTCGTCCAGAAATACATTGACCAGGGTGTTGCTGAGCTGATTCCTGGTGTTTTATTTATTGATGAGGTTCACATGCTGGATATCGAATGCTTCACCTATCTTAACAGAGCTTTGGAGTCGACAATTTCACCGATTGTTGTGCTCGCCTCTAACCGTGGTAAGACGACTGTCAGAGGCACTGACGATATCCAGGCTCCCCACGGCATTCCCACTGATCTGGTGGACCGCTTACTGATTGTCAGAACCCTACCCTACAACTTAGAAGAGATTAGAACTATCATTGAGAAGAGATCGCTGCTAGAGGGTTCTCCTGCTACCCCCGAGGCTCTCAACAAACTGGCAGAACAAGGCAACAAGATTTCTCTGAGATATTCTCTGCAGTTGTTGGCTCCCTCCTCAGTATTGGCTACGGCTAACAGCAGAAGCGAAATTGACGTTGCCGACGTCGAGGAATGTGAGGTTCTGTTCCTCGATGCCAAGAGAAGCACCAAGATTTTGGAATCTAATGACAAGTTTTTGGCTTAATAATTTGCTTTGTTTTTAGTATGTATTCCATTTTTTTTTTAACAGTATTCAACTGATTGCTTATCAACCGCTCAAAAAATTTTCTTTTAATTTTTATTATAAAATTTTTTTATATGCCAGCAATAAATATGTATCTTTGTAAGTTTTTATGCAAAGCAGATATCAAAGCCGTTTGTCTTGATAAGGTCATACCAGTTAACATACTTTGTACCGTAGCAATCTAATAACCAAACTTCCTGGACAAGCATCTTAGCTCTGAGGATGTTTCTAGCCAGGTTTCGGTTGTAAAATTCGTCAAATCTTTCCATCATCTTCTGTCGTGTTCTCTCTTTGGTTGCCATGATGCTAGCCATAAAAAGTGGAAAAACAATTGAACCCTCAACCTTTGTGTTGAGGACTACATCAAGCGACTCGATCAAATCAGCTCCAATAATTTGCAAGTTGAGACTGCTGGCATTCCGCCTCATTACCGCTTGCTGTAACTGTAGTTTAGCTGTCAACTGAAAAGTTTCAAACAGAGTCAATTGCTGTTCTTGATCTTTAGGTGACAGGTTGGCAATATCCGCAGAATCAGGTTGGCAATTATCAATTTGAATTTCTAAATCTCTAGCACTTTCAAAAAGCTGTCTTAACAGTGCCGTGTCATCATTCTCATATACCGTTTCAGCCTCCGCTGCTAGTTCAGAAAGTTGTGCCATTAGGTAAAAAATAGACTTGCAACAGCCGATAAGTGAATGCACGCCCGGGTCATGTCGGAGAACTTCATCATATTCTTCCGGTTGAAAGTGTGTCTTTCGTGAGTACTTAGAAGCGCCTAAAATTTCGTGGTAAAAGAAGTTCGTTGCCAGCCACCGGGTAGTCCGATTAGTGGTGAAGCTCCGTAATCCACCGTTCATCTTTATAACTTCCGCAGCAGTTTCCAAGCGCTTCTTCCAATTAATCATATCACCGTTACAAATCTCAGCTGTTGCTACCAGCAAAATACCAGCTAGTGTAGTCATCTTATGGTTGGGGAGCTCGCGCTGAATCAGTTCCATGGACCTATTAAGATACTTGCTGCCTACTTCGGTTTTGTTCTGGTGAAAACAGGCATAGGCAACTAACGCATACAAAACGGCAGAATCCGCCTGAGCCAACGGAATGAAGACGTCCAGAAATGAGTTTGACGAGGAAACACAAATGATGTTGGCTAGATAAGAGCTGTAATATTCAAACATTGAAATTCCTGTTTTGTCTAGTTGCAATGCATACCAGGGCGTCAGCTGAGACATTAATAAGGGCGAATTGTAGTAGAAGTTGTGGTCGTTCAGTACCAGTGGCGTCATAGCACTACTCTCGTTACTACCCAAGCTACCTGCGTGACTGCTGCTAGAGCCATTAGGGAAAAAATGAGCTTCAAGTATGGATGGATCAAATATCGGCGACATACTATTTCTGTTAAACTCATCTGAAGTAGCTGCTGAAATGATGGTTGAATTATCCTCTGCGTCTTCATTCTGCTCATCTAGTTCTAGTATTCGCGAGCTAGGGCCGGGAGAAATTAAGCCATGCAGACCCTTTGTAAAAACAAGGGAAGGACTGAACTGTTCTGGTGAAGGGGGTCCAAACAAACCTTGAATCAGAGAATCATGATTCTGGTTGTGTGAATTATTGGGATCGACGTGAGATACTGAAACTGGTTCGCTCAAATCATGTGGAATAATAGGGTTTTCTGAGGGTGAACATGTAGAGCCAGGAGAGGGGACGCCATATGCTGCAGAATTTGGGCTTTGCTCTACCGTTTTGCCTGTTTTAGATGGTTCATTGACTGTTTTGAGAATTTTACGGCTAATAACCTCACTTTCCTTAGGCTCTTTGTGCATGGCCAGCCTGAACCCATTACCTGTAGATAAGGATGGAGGTGATGACGATGACGATGAAACCGGTAACACAGTGTAGTTAATGTACTTGAGTCTCAGCTTTTTTTTGTTTCCGTTGGTCTGAGTGCCAGTTTTCCTTGTCCGTACCGGCTTTTTAGGGTCTTCTGCTGCGCCATCCATGCCAACCACACCGCTCCGACGGCGGTTTCTTCGCTCCTGTCCAGGAACGGGGTATGAGCATTCGAGCTTCAGGCGCTCGCAAGCCTTGCACACGGGTTTGCCTTCGTCGCACCGCTTTTTGCGCTTGCGGCATGTAAAGCAGCCCATACGGGACCGGTGCCGGGCGCCAGATTGTTCACATGTATCACTATCGTGTGGGCTGGCTTTAAAGGGCGGGGAAACACTGTTAAACATTTCGCAGTAAAGTGGGAGGGAAAATAAAAACAGCCTTCCACAACAGAATAGATAAGCTATGATAATAAAAGAGAAAAACCCCAGGTGTATTCACAATAAAAGATAGAAATGAGAAGAAAGGAAGGTTTTTTTCTGTAATGGGGTTGCGGAAAAAATTTAAAAAAAAATAATTCTGTCAAATTTAGGCTAATGTTTCAAAACTATTGGTTATGAGAAAGGGTCAACAGGCCTATCTTTTATCATTCCTTTTTTCTATTGGTCATAATTGAGATCATTATAATTACGTGCAAAATTGAAAAAAAAATTAACATTGTAAAAATTACATTATTGTTTATCTTATTAGTGATGGGGCCCGTCAACTAAGAAAATTAAATAGTTTTATTAATTAAATTTTTACATTTCCTTACTGGCCGGGAGGACCAGATTTTAGCGACGATCTGCCCGCCTTCAGGAGTTCATCACACAGAAGAAGGTTAGACGCTATAGAAGTAGCAGACGCAATACTGTTACGCAGCACTCTGTATGAATCGTAAATACCTTCAATGGACGGGTCGATAGGCTCACCAGTGGCCAAGTCAATACCGACGTTGTTTCCCTCAGCCTGCTCCTCCTGCAGAGCACCAAGGGTCTCAAGAGTATCGAAACCAGCGTTGGCCGCGAGAGTCTTAGGAATGATAAGAAGGGCTTCAGCGAAAGCCTGAACACCAAATCTGGCCTTTCCGCGTACAGCTTTGCTTCTCAAAAAGTCGCCAAGCAAATGAGCGGAAGCAGCGATCTGGAAGGCACCGGCACCTGGGATTACAGACTTGTCAGTGATGGCGTTTGATACGCTTCTAAGACCATCACGGACAGCGTCCTTGATTTGTGTAATAGCATGGCCAGTAGGGCCCTTAATTAAGATAGTAACACTCTTGGGGTCTTTGACCTCCTCAACAAAAGTGTACTTCTCCTCACCAAGAATGTGCTCGTAAACAAGACCAGCCCAACCCAGAACATCAGCAGACAGGTCGTCAACAGAGTTCTGAGCAGTACCACCACAAACAAGCTGGAGACGCTCCATGTTTCTTCTCTTAGCTCTTCTCAAAGCCAAGATACCGTTCTTAGCCAGTACATCAAGAGACATGGGATCAATACCCTTCTGATTGATAATGACAAATCCCTTGGAGGGGTCGTTGCCACAAACCTCCTTCTTCAACTCCACAATCTTGCGAAGCTTGTCGTCAACAAACTTGCGCTCACTCTCAACGAGTTTATCACGCTGCTCAGCAGAGCTGTAATAGAAACCGGAATTAACTTCACTCTTTTCGTACTCAAGAGAAACATTAAGGGTGAGAATGTAGGCGTTTTCCACACGCTTGGGCATGTCGGGGTGACGAGCACCGTGATCTAAAACTAAACCTTTGATAAGCTGGGTCTCTGTACTGGATCTGTGCTGCATAGCGGCGATTTCAATCATATGTAAGTCCAATCTCTCATCAGGGTTGTGGATGGCGAGAACGGCGTCTGTGACAATCGGCGTAAGAATCTGAGCCAGCTTGGAATTGAGCTTGGTGGTGAGCGAGCTGCGGGAAACGGCAAGCAACAGCTCTCTATCAATCTCAATGTCCTGCTTGAAATCGTTTAAAAACGAAAGAGTCTCCTGTCGTGCGAGATCAAAACCCTCGGTAACGAGTCTAGGATGCAATCCCTCAGAAATGAATCTCTCAGCCTGCTTCAGGAGTTCACCGACGTATAAGCAAACAGAGGTGGTACCGTCACCAGTAATCTCATCCTGAGCAGTGGCTGCGCGAGCAATCATAACGGCAGTGGGGTTCTGAATCTGCATTTCCGATAGTAAGACTTTGCCATCCTTTGTAAGCTTGATGTTACCGGATCCATCAACCAACATCTTAATTGTGCCTTTGGGGCCCAAGTTACTGGAAAGAACGCTCTGCAAACCTTGAGCAGCAGAAATGTTGACGCTCAAAGCCTGGTTTCTTCTCAAGGACTCGGCCTTGGGGTTCAAAAGTTGCACTGCTGCCGACATTGTTCGATTTTGTATGTATAAGGAGGTGGTGATTCAAAAACGAGTGCTGTTCACTTGGGATCGAAGAGAGTGGAAAAAATAAATAAATAAAAAAGTTTGATCTAAGAGTTTACCCGGACGATGAAAAGAAGTTTTTAAAACTCAAAATAAAAAGGCTAAGTCTCAAATTATATATCACATTAAAGAAAACTCTACTAACGCCCAACAGTTCACCTACTCACCCGCTCTATTCGTCTAAATGTATTACAATTTCGCTTCTTGTAAATAGAAATAGCACTAACTTCAATTAATCATTGCACAACATCCAAATTACCAATTAAATTTTTTTGAATTTTGAAAAAAAGTTATCAATATTTTTTTTAATCTTGAAACTTTTGTTTTAGGAATTTTTGGTGTTCCTGGAAGACTGAATACACAATAAAGTTTCTCTCGGATCCGCATAGCAACAGGAAAAGTTGCAAAACCTTCTTTAAGATCAAGGGATACTCTGACTCGTCATTTTGGTTTTATTTCTTCGAAATCATGTTTTAACGTCTTTAATTCTAGTTCACGTTCCGCTAGTTGTGCGTGAGCTAAATCTAAGGCCTTACCAATTTTGTTGAAATATAGGCGCGCTGATGGTCCAATGTCAGAGCTATTAAAAATTGAATTAAGTGAACGTCGCATTTGAGCAGATGATTGAGGCGTTTGATGTATAGAAGAAGAAGGATTCAAAGTCTTTTTTGGCGGTGTTCGAGGGCACACTTCTTTATCATCTTTTGCGGCCAATGGATTTGTCAGAGGCCTTTCCACATTGACTGGCCACAATCCGCTTGATTTCCAGGCTGACACAACATTCGATTTTGTTATTCCAGCCTTTCTAGCCTCGTGATATGCTTTGAGAAAAGTTATCTTGCCGATTGAGGTCGAATCGTCCATTGAAAAGAGTTCCTCAAGCTCGCAACGATAGGCTGTCTTAACCGGGCCAAATATAGACACATCGAGCGGCTGGAGAATGTGAGAAGCATGCGACGGCAAGAATAAAATGTGAACATCGTTAAAATAGCATTCTGAAATAAACTCGTCAGTAGTATGGTTATTATGGCCATCTAAGATCAACAATCGTTTCCTTGGTGTACTAGGCTGAGTTTGAGGCAGAAATATTTGTTTGAGCCATTGAGTTGCAACATCCTGAGAGGTCCAGCCGTTTTCACTCGTCTCAAATTTCCAGTCCTCCAAGAAATCAACATATTGAGGATTGTCAGGAAACCAATGTTTTTGCACGGCTTTGCCTTTAAATGCCACTAGTGGGGTCAGGGCCTGGCCATTGGCCGATATGCACTCCACAATTGTAACCCAGAATCGCGAGTCTTTTTTTTTTTGAATGGTCTGCCGTTTTTGTGAGCTTCCAAGAACAAGACCATTGTACCCAAGGCCTTCCATGATTCCAGTCTCATCCATGTTGTAACGATCTTGTTGGAGAATACCTTGTAAAGCTGGTAGTTGCAAGACCTGGAAGAACGCCTGAATTTTTTCTGTTGAAGTCCTATCATACCTCTTTTTGCTAACAAGCTTGCTTCTCTTAGTCGTTAGCTCTGGATTCCGGCGTAAAAAACCGTTTATCCAGTGTTGGCCAAGTGGTTTGTAGTCACCCGATTTTTTGAGAATATCTGTGGCTAGGTTTCTCAATTGATGTTGTGTTGGCGGCAATCCTAGAGAACCCTGAACTAAAGCCCACTTTTTTAATTGATTTTCCTGTATTGGAGATAATCTTTGATTATCATAGTTGGCTTCTTTTCGCGTTACAGAGCCGTGCTTTCGGGATCTCAGTGTCTGATAGGGAATTCCGTATGTGCTGGCAGATTTCCGTATCGATGAGCCTGATTCAATAGCCAGAAGAGCCTTTTCAATATCATTTTCAGTGTACTTAGGCATAGTTAATTTGATAATGAAGTTTTATTTAGAATATCTTGAGAAATTTAACTGAAATCGTGGACAGGTGTAGTGTTCTTGAGAGGGTTTAAAAAGTGAACTGTTGGGGTAGTTGACTGTTGGGAGACTGTTTGAGACAAATTTTCAAATTTAGAACTTAAGTAACTTGCAACAATAGGTTTAAGTTTTATTTCTACTTGACACAATCGCGAGTTCTTCACTTAAGAATATATTTATTTTTAAAAAAAAACTCCAGAAACCATGAGAAATGAGTGAGAGATATAAAATCAATTTTTTTAACATCAAAAAGTTGCACATACAAAAAACATTATAACAAAAGACATTCACATCGAATGCAGAAACCACTTCCGCGCGTTGAGAGTGCTACTTTGAGAGTCTCTTAGAGACAAATGTTTTTGAATTATTGTCTTCTTTGTATATCTTTTGTTATTATGTTTTTGTGTGTAACTTTTTTGAAATAAGGACAAAATTGATTTTCTATCTATCTTCACCATTGCTTAACAGCATAGTCTGCCAAGGTTTTACCGCCATGCCCTCCCACTTTTTCTAA